>JAXMNL010000492.1:26011-45953 GCA_035128595.1 Eptatretus atami
TACAAACAAGAAGAGCGATGTGGTCGCCGGTCAGTGGATGTCCCTGGGAATTGTCATTAACTGCTGTGGTCACTAGTTGTTCTTGAATGGTGGAATTGAGAGTGGACCAAGACCTCCGTGTATATTTTGTTGCGTAGATAACTGATATTATATTTGCGATTGATTGAATTGCGCATATATTCTCTTTTCCTGTGTTTTGGTAGAGCGGCTTTCAATCAAGTGAATAAAGCCTATATACTCTGAAGGTTTTCTATATAAGCATTTATTTCATTATTCCTTTCAATGCTTGTAACGACTATGGACAGATTACAGCCGGGAGATTAGGTGCGGGCCCTGACGCTATCCGTCGAGATGAAGTGACCATTGTACTTGCTTTCGGTTCACAGATTCACATGATTGTCCATCATTGAAGAGGGAGCCGACAAACTGGCCGCACTGGTAAACCATGTCTCGCCAAGTGTATTCAGCCTCTTCTTGGAGTGTGACACCTACGACGCAGCGATCGACGTGCTGCGTGCGCTCTACGTGAAGCGCAAGAACGAGGTATACATACGACATCTTCTCAACACACGCAGGCAAGAAGCCGGTGAGACAATCGATCAGTACCTGCATTTCCTGTGGCATCCTCTTCACTTCCTTCTGTTCTGCCTCTTGCCTCCTAGGTGGTGGTTCATCTATATTGTGATGACTCCCACAAGTAGTTGCCACAACTTCTTGGTAAAACCATGTTATTTGGTCGATATTTAAGGGTCTTTAGTCTTCAATGTTGAAGGGCATGCAGTCAAAAAGGTCAAAGTACATTCCAGGGTACGTCATTGATACATGTACTGTACGTGTTGAAGCAGTATGCAATGACGTTCAAACAGTGCAACAATTAATGGCGTATAGTCACATGCTTCATGGAGAGAGCTGACCGTGTTTTTCCGTTTTATACACTGCATTGCAAATGTATTTATAATGACAACGGAGATTAAATGCACAAGAAGTACACTTTGAAGCCTAAGGAAATTGGAAATTTGTAGTAGTACCCTCTGCCACCACTACAGGGTCGCTACACTCCACACATTAGATAGAGAAATTCATCGAATTTCTAAAATTGTCAATTTTCATCCAATTGACTTAAATGTTTACAGGATTTTCCATATCAGCTTCACTGGAATACAAGCACCAATATTTTAAAGGTTCAAAAGGTCAACATAGCCAAGGCAACAATTTTGGTGCGATCAAAAATCCCAATTTTCATCCATCCATTGAACCACACTTTTGCCAGAGCTTGGGTGCTGCCTTAAGCAGTTCTCCTTCGCTGTTGAGCAACAAAAAACTGGACAGGTCCACCAACTCCGACACAGCGTACCAGCAAGCTGCACTCATTTTTGCTGACCTCAGAGTATGACAGCAGAGTCAAACCCACCGGGTATTAATTCAACAGCCAAAGGGGGGGGGGGGGGTTGAACTCAGAATGCTCGGATCCTAAGCTTCAACACCATAAACCATTAAGCCAACCACTAGGCATAATTTTCATTCAGATTTACTTTAAATTTTAACAGGATTTGCTATAGGTCAATAAAATTCAACCACAATTATTTTTAAAATGTTCAAAAGATCAACATAGACCTAATTTCTAAAATTTGAGAGATAGGGCCCATGTACTATACGCTATATATATATATATATATATATATTATATATATATATATGTATATTACAGTATAGTAATATTATATTATATATATGTATATATATAATTATATATTATATATATATATATATATGTATATATTGCTGCTCTTAGAGCCCCTATTCTGGAACATTCCATCGTCTGTCCGCAAAACTTTGGTTCAAAGCCTAGGGGCTAAACCACTCAACCGATTCCAATGAAATTTGGTAGGTAGGACCATATTTCTGGAATCTTCTTCGAATATGGACCCCGGGGCCTTAGCAACGCATAGCAACGGCCCTTGAAAGTGGTAAAAAAAATCGAAAAATCAAAAAAAACTATCAAAAATCGAAGCTTAGAGTTCTGTGCCGCAATCTATCTAAGCCTCCCCTTCATGCCAAATTTGCAGCCCTAAAACAAAAAATATTTGTAGGAGGAGATATTGGCGGTACATGTCGAACATTCAGAAACGGTTAATGCGAATATCTCTAAGAGAAAGAGTCTATTTGAATGAAACTTGGTGAAATGTGTACAAATGGCCTAGCATGTTACACAAAAATGAATGAGTTGCTATTCACCACCTCCGTTGCTGAGCCACCAGCTTAAAAATACTGTATCGTACAATCGTACACTATTGTGACTGCACAAAAAAATCCAATACCTCCGAAACTGGACCTCCAAGGACCTGTTTTTTGCCCAAGGAGAATGTCTTACAGCATCATATAAAAAAAATAAAATCTTTTGAGTGAATAGATAAATGAATTTACCATGGCTGCCATTTGTTGAGGAGTCTCTTTGGAAACATTGCCTGAAAAATTCAACAAGGGGGTTTCTGGCACAAACTAAAAAGAGGCTGTGATAATCATATTTATTGCCTGCTAAATTGATTGATAGGCAGTACATGAATATCGGCTAGTTCACGTCGGCCAGCTTTCCATCTAGAGCGAAGCAGCCATGTCGCCTACCGGCACTTGTATGATATATATGTATATATATATGTATATAAAATATTAAATATATATAATATATATATATATATTATTATTGTTACGACATCTACACCGCCAGCGTGCTAACGACCGCTTAGCCAATGGCGGCGTCTCGCCCACCGGACGGACCAATTCAGTCGTGACTTTCTGGAACAAACGCAAAGAAACCAGTCACGGGTGGTTTTTAATCCCACCAGCTCAGTCCTGTATTCTACCCGCGCGAAATAGGGTCAATCGCCGAATATCGCATATACCTAAGCTACCCGCGGCGGGATAACCTACCGAGTGACCGTACCTCGCGAAGCCTGCCCATTGGACACGAACCGCTTAACGGTCGTTTCCGTTCTGGATACCGAGCGTATTATCGCCAGAAACCTCGCCGGACCCGATCTATTTACGTATCAAAACCCAAGTAGTATCCGAGAGTGAGATAGCGTTCAGATGGGGAGAAAAGACACGACGAACTGGTTAACATTCACACGAAGCACATTTATTATTTTCCACACGTATTACAGTTCATGTAGTATGGAATTCAATAAAAGCAAGAGCAAAAAGCGCTACGTACCATCTATGAGCAATTTATGCACCAGTCCTTAACAGTTCACTTACAAACATGGCCCACAACATGCATCGAAAGCAAAACCCAGAGAAAGACCACCCCCAAGACAAGGGAGTCAGGACTGGCCGTGGCTTTATAATGTTGGAGCCGTGTAAACCGCAGAGCTCGCGAGCCGCGGCAGGTTACCTTCCCTTGCTGGGGCCCACGACGCTCCTTCCCCACGGGCAAGCTAGCGTAACCCGGTCCGCTCAGCCTGGTGGTACGGGCCCCGCGGCAACGCCTGAGAGGAACAACGGGACCTTTGCTCTCTTAGAGTTGATGCTCTGTAAAACCCGTCCATCCTCAAGCGATGCTTACAGACCGGGCCGAAGCCCGATCACTCGGACCGTCTTGCTGGCGGCGAACGCTCTCCGGCTCGTACACATTCCGCAGCTCTGCGCGCACAGCAGGCTAGCCGCGCTCCCCGTTCTGGCTCCTCCTTCTCAGCTCTCCAGCTACTGCAGGCTTCAACTTTCCACGCGTCTCCTCGACCTCTCCAGGATCGCCTCCAGACCTGGACTCGTTGAACTGGCGCTCTGCGCGGCCTTTATAAGGCTGTGAACGAGATCTGATCTCCGCCCTCCTCACCTCTGACCTTCTGACCTCTGCTCGGAAAGCGACTTGTAGAAATCACCGGCCCTCTGATCCATTCTCCGAGAGCGAGCCGACGTTTTGAAATAATCAAACCTTCGACCCCCACAGGCCCCCGCCCCTCTCTCCTGTGATCCTTTTCCGAGAAGAAGCCTCCACAGATCGACCGTGGTTAAAATCACAGACTTTGCTCGATGCGCGAAACCCCGCGTGTGCCTACCAGCGATTGCTGTTCGCTGGACCTCGCCGGGCTGCGCAAAGATGGCGGCGTTTGACGAAAGGTGAGCGATTTGTTGGTGTGGAGATGTTGACGGTTTCTGGCGTAGTGTTGAGATGCGTAGTGTGAGAGCAGGGTGGTTGTGTTGTTGTGAAGCGTTTGATGAGAGTATGTTGGTGGTTGGTCCAAAAACAACGATAGTAAAGAAAACATCGCTATCTTCAAAGATCCACAGCCCTGTGACACAATAATTGCCCATTAAACAACGGTGGGGAATTAATGAACACGACTTATCGCATAATCACTTAGGACCTAAGTTTGAGAACACCCCCATTTTTCATTTTTACTGTAATGTAAGGCAGTTCACCGACCAGTGAATAACCTGAAAAGTACAAAGCTAGCCCTTAAACTGCCAAAGTAAAAATAAAAGTTTAGTTACCAAAATCTGAAAAAGATAATGTTCAATTTCAGATGTTAAAAAAGCCCTTTCATGGAACAAGTAAGGGTAGCAAACTGCACTAGTTCTGCAGCAAATGGAAAAATAAATAGACTTGGAAAGTGATGCAAACAATTCCTGCAGTGTTCCAACTTTTTGTCGATTTCGTTGTAAACCCTCTGGTCTGTATTAAAAGTAGTGTTGAACAGACTGTGTTGCGACACCTCTTCTTCTTCTTCTTCTTTCGGCTGTCCCCGTTAGGGTCCCACAGCGATCATCCTTATGATCCGCATTAACTCAGTTGCATAGGTTTACCCGGATGCCCTTCCTGACGCAACCCTAACAGCCTCTTACGTTAGGGTTGCCTCTTACGACACGGGATAAGGATTGGCGTTCGCCATGATTTCCGGCTGCCCTACACCCTTTCATTACACCGGCCCAGCGCAGAGCAGACTCCCGTCCTCAAGCCGATCCTCCAACCCAAGCCTCGAGTAGCCGGATTGCACGCACATGCCACTGCGCCGGTTGTGTTCGACACCCTTCTGAAGCATTATTGGACAATATGCACTGCAGAAGTTAGTATACCATATTGCTATCATAATGCAAGAAAAAGGAAATTAACAAAGGACACAGACAGACCAGTATAACCCTAAAGTTGTAGGTCTTCCTTTTCAGAAATTGCAAAGAAGCCAAGGTTTCAGGGAGTACAGTCTTCCTTACACCATCAAAAGGCACTTGAAACTGTGAAACTCTGACAAGAAGAGTCTGGCAACCCAAAGCCACAACACAATCAGAAGACAGAGTTTCTAATCAAACAACTTACGTGATAGCGTGGCTCACAGGACAGCAGCTTCAACACAGCTTAATACTGGTCGAAGTAAGGAGTCTCAGTTTCAACTGTGAAGAAAAAAAATCGAGCTGCAGGTTTGACGTTGAGTGGCAGTTAAGAAAGCCATTTTTAAGACAGGCCAGGAATTAAGAGAAAGAGGCTTGCCTGCCATGAATCACCACCAGTGACTACTGAAAACTGGAAGAAGTGTGTGGGAAAATAACTAAATTTCCTCAATGGATGAGCATATCCAAAGGAGAATCTTTAATTTCGATATACGGAGGAAGAACATTGAATGATTCACTGAAACATTCGAATGATTCACTGAAACATAGCCCAAATCAAATTCAGATTTCATGATGTATCTCTTTGCAGCAATTTGCGAAAGTGTGGTTTGAGACATTCCTCCAGACAGGCTCCATGCAACGGTGATGTTTCTTTGCCTTGCTGTGGTTTAGACTTTCCAACCTTCTCTCACTGGTTTTTTTCTTTTTCCTCGCTCTCATTAGACATGCTATCTTATTCTCTCAGAAGGAGGTAGTTCATGATCACGTGTTGAATGCCCAATCCCCAAATCTGAGTTCTCCCAATCATCCAATTCTTCGGAGAAGTTCTTCCAAACTTCATTAGAGGAATCGTACACTGCCATTAGTTCAACTGCTCTCAACACTCCAAAACAAACAAAATCAAGTTAAGCATCTAACTACCATAACATTTCTCTCAAAATTTTACCCTTTCTTCCTTGTTTTTCACACCTAAACGACATGGCTAAAATATGCAAGAAATCTCAGTTTTCATGTACACTCAAAAAAACATTCATTCTCATTTGCTATATCCAGTGGAAAAGAGCAGTATTTATCATTGTTATAATTGCAATCAACCAAATTCTTTTCACCATCCTCAAAAATCCCCTTTGAGTCAAAAAATTTTCCACCATCTGTACAATTATTATGAAAGTTAGCTACTTCTTCTTCTTCAATGTATTTAATTGTCTGAGCGATGAGTATAACACTCAACCCAACAAGAGGGCAGGTTCCCCCTTTTGGAGCAACTAACCAAATCCAAAGATTGGATTGTGCACAGTTACCATTTTAACATTTGCAATCATTTTAACATTCACATCTGCTAAATAATCCACAGTTTCATTCACAAGCATTCCAAAGCAACTGCCATTATTTATTATTTACAGCTAACTTAGCACTCCGTACTGAGAAAGATGAGTCAAGTCAGATTGCTGAAAAATACTTCCAAACTACCTTGAAGTAAACGTACAAGAAAGTACCCACTTAATCAAAAATCGTGCATTTCTGCCAATTAATCAGAAAATAAATAAACCAGGTTATATTTTAATTGGCTTTGTGGCGGTCATCGAACTCTTTTCATAATACTTAATCTTACACTCTGACCGCATTTAATAATTCATTTCAAAATGCTAATGCCTTCTGCACTCGGCATATCTTGTTTATCTTTTTTGTTTTTTGGGGGTTTTGTCTTTCCAAAAATATGAGGCATTTACAATACATGTACAATTCCTTAATTCCACAAAAATACCATCTGCTTTCCCTCATAATTGATTTTCCCTTCCAGTTAACTTATGATTCCTAATATGAAATGTTGACCATCTCTTCAATCAATTTAATAACAGAGACCCCTTTCAAGTATTGTTTCAGCTACATCAACTAATATATTATCTCGATTCAGTTCTCAGAACTATTTTCCACCCTCAATTAACGCGGAATCAACAAGGTCCATTGTTTACAGTGATTGATAATATATTCAATCAATCAATTACAAATTATCAATAACCACTGCGTACCTGATTGTGAATAACAATCATTCACACGTGTCCCAAGTTACTGCGTTTAAAGGATGCAGACTCTAATTACTCTGCAAAATTTCGATCCATCAATAAGTTAGGAAAAAAAACATATTTGAAAATACTCGTCACATATTAAATTAGGCATACCGAACTTATTATAAAAGTTTCTCATTTTGTAATTCCAAAACCAAAACCTTGGATATTAATTATAACCAAAACAACATGATCTTTGAATACCCATATGAATAATGGAGAAAAGACACAAGGAAACAGAAAAAATGTTGGCCTCCAGTGTTCTCAATGAGTTCCACTTTTAGTTTTTTTATGATGAGTCTGAAATAATAAACTAAGGGGTACCGTAACACAACTCCATAGTTACTAACTGTTCCCCATGTTTATGCATGTGACAACATACCTGGTTGCATTGCAAATATTATCACGAGTATCACTTGTTCTGTCCTATTGACCATAGAAAATATCCCCATCACTACCATACAGGTCAAAGCACACTGGTAATTCAAAGATAGTCGTCATTAATTACATTAATTAACAGGAGTAATTAAAACAAGTAGCATGACTATCATTGTCATCACAGGGTGATTCTTTTGCAGTCTTTCTCGGCTCTTCCAGCTCTGCAAACTCCCCATATATGAGTTCCACCTGCGTCAGATTGACATCGAGTTGCCGAGCTGCAGGGACCACCACTTTGGCTGCAAGCAGCATCCATTTGGAAACATGTTGGGAACAAAACTTGCCAACATGTTAAGAGAAACAAAATTTCTCCAAACCCACTTTATTTATACCAAATGCTAATATGTTCATCAATCTGATTGAAGCATCCATTTCTTTCAACGGTCAATGGAGCTGAAATATCTCGGAAAAAATAATGTATAACCAACCGCTCTCATCACTAATTCGGGAATTCCAACATCATTTTAAATCTCTGACATTGGTCCATTTTCTTTTATCCACTTCTCTTCATCCAACAATACAGGCAAATGCAGCAATATCACAATACACATGACACTAGCCATCTAATCACTTCTTCTGACTGTTTAAATACAAAATCCCATTCCTTTATCAAAACAAATAAATACCAGTTTAAACTCTGTTTTTAAAACAGGTGCTACAAAAAATTTGTCAAAAAATTTGTTCAAAGTTGAGTCACCAGGTGAAAAGTCACTCCAAATTGCAGCTCAAAACACTCCGTCCATTGCATGAGCTATCTCTTTGAACCTTCATCATCTTTTCGCCAAATTAATGTTTATCCACTGCTCTGTAGGGAAGCATGGAAAGCATCGAAGCTGCTGTTAGCATCTGATCATAAACACCTGCTGTTAGCACCCAACTGGTCCCTCTTTCTCCTGGATGGCTTTCCAGATGACCATTAGTTCAAACCACCTTTGGAGTGCATTATTTATCCAATTTCACTTAAAACAGCTTTATGGTCTATCATGTGACAATAAAACAAAATTTGATTGTCCAATATATCTATTCATGAATAACCTCCACAAATGGAGGCCCACATATAAAGCCACCAGAGATGTTTTTATTGCGCTATTCATGCCTGAGACCTTGGCAGACAAACGCTTGCAGATCAAAAGCTTTTCCCATTTGCAAGTGGTAACATTATTTTATTCACATATGCAATGAATTTTGTTCTGCCCGGAATTGATCAAAGGGATTACACTGGTGTTTGCCATTGCCTTCCCAGCATATTTTGGCAAGGAATTTGTCTTAAACATCCATTATCTTAACATTCACAAGCACTAATGAAGACAGCACGCCAAAGTTTAACGTCCATCCAAGGATCATTGCATCCTCTGTGAATTGCCCAACATGCTAAACACTTAATAGTCCATGGCCCCAAAGCCAGGAAATCCCACTTGTCGTACCAGTCAAGAAAACCAATCCTAGTTATGATTTTTTGAATGTTTATATATATAGATCATATTTATGTGATAACCATTGCAGACTGCAGCTATTGTAGTTATCATCTCTGGAATTACCCACCCTTCCCGCATAATGGGGAAAGCGGAAAAGCCAAAACTCCAGAAACATTCACTAATATGCAATTGCTGTTTCCGAAACATGGCTAGAATGAACTGCAAACCACAAATACCCCAATGGGTTTATCTTGAATCTTTATTTATACCATCGAATAATCCCTTTCCTGAAGGCAGAATTTTTATGGCAGAAAGCTGCCGAACAATAGGGCCTATCAAACATGTGCTGATTAGTTGATTTTCAGTACATTTTAATTTAATATTGTCATACAATTCCCATGGATAGTGGCTACTGAACCGCAGTAGCCTACAACATGCACATGTATGAGGAAAACATTTATGAAACATTTACAAAGTTTTACATAGGTTAAAGGAATTGCCTCCCCCTCCCTACCCTAGCTTCCAACAAGCGTCCAAATGTGAAATTTACGATAACCCAAATTCACCACTCTACTGATGCCAGTTTAATGTATATGTTTTACTCATGCATTATTTGTAGCCATTAATGGCCTTGGATTGTGCCCCAAAACATTCACCCACCTTGATCATAGTCTAGTCTTCATCACTGTTATCAGCATCAGAGTCCTCAGGTCTAAACCTCTCTCGACATCAGCGGGCTGTGTTGCTGCAGGTTCCAAAACTTGCAACAATTCAGTGCACTTCAGGCTATTAGGCAAGGCACATGCAGTCTGGGAGTTGGCACGACCTCCACACTTGCAGGAAAGCAGTTGCCAACACTGCAATCCGGTGCTGGAGACCCTGCCATCACTCGATGGCCAGCTTCATTCATCATCAGTGGTCCAATCACAACCCTTGGACTTGAAACATAGGTTGCATTGCAGACAGCGCCATCCAAATAGGCAGCCTGGTAGTTTGCACGCGAGGACGTGCATGAAGAGGCAGCTTCACATGGTGAAGCTGACTGACTCTATCTCTCCCCCGTCTGCCACAGAAGATTTGATCGAAGTTCATTGACTTTTGTGGTGTTGGTAGACTGCACGACATGGGCCAGGTGACCTCTTGCAGCTTCTGAAAGAGCTCGTGGATTACTTCCCATGAATGACCGAGCTGAACTGAAGGCCTCTTGCTGTAGGTCTTATCCGACTTCATTTGCTTCAAGGCGCCCATCTTCCCCGGGCCTGCAAAGAGCACTGCTGTATTCACAACCGGAGAACACTGCAGGTCCAACCAGGCATCACAGACACTGTCTCCCAATCGATCTAGCAAGCTTGTCAATGTCTGGGGAACCGTGTGCCATGGCGTTTGCGTACCACACTTCTGATACACGGGCATGGGATGTCCTTATTGAAGGCAAGACACAGCACGAGACATCTGTATCTTCGGCAGTGATCCACCACCACGCCTTGTACCAGCCTCTGCTGCATGCAGAGCATGCAGAAGCATTGGGTTCTGCTTCCCGGCTGGACTTCACTCTTGCCACTTCCTCCCAGTGTCCTTGGGGAGCTTGTAGCAGACCTCCTCGCCGGTTAACATAGACCAACTTTTCCTTCAGTTTCTCCCTGCTTTTGGTTCTTTCCACTCCTCTTACAGGACTTGAATTACTTGCCTTGTTGGAAAGAGCTGCAGAGCAGTTCCTCCACTGCTGAATGTTTGGCCCCGGTGCCGATTGCTCCTAACTGAATTGGCTGTGATTGCACCTCTGGTTCATTCTCTCTGCGCTTTGATGGACGGTCTCTCAGTAAACATCGAAGACAAACATCAAGGCGATTACTCTGGGGCTCCATCATGAAGACCGTTGACCAGTATCGCTTCAGCCAGCTGTTTGAAAACGTCTTGTCATTCCCTTTCCATCTTCTGTACCAGGCCATTCCATCCAATGACAGTTGCTGAAGGGCTCTGCAATAACTTCAGCGGGAGAAGAAACACTCTTCCAGCTCTCTGGCAAGGTTGCTTGTTCGTCTTCCGCAGAGATCCATCGCCATTAGCAATTGACCATGGCAAGGCCCCAGGGTGCGCCAAAGCCATCTCTCATGTGCAGATCTCGACCTCTTCAGCAACGAGATCATGGTGCCAAACAGGTTCCGTTAGCACTTGAGCAACAATTCTTTTGCCTGCGCTTGCTGGTTTGGTTTCTTCTGGATTTGCGGTGAATGTTTCAAGTTCTTTTGTCATCTTGTCATTAACTGTGCAGTTGTGGATTTGCTCCAGGGCCGTTTCTTCTTGAAATCCTTGTGGTTTTTTTTTTTTCACTCTCTCCTACCTGTCGCGAGCCCCCGAGGAGTCATTGCAAACATCAGAGGAGCAAACCAGTAGTGTCGACAATCTGACAAACTGTCGCTTGAATCAGGACTCATTGGATCAGCAGCTGTCTCCATGAATCCACCAAAGAATTGGATGTCAGGCCTATCCCTCCGGATCGAGGTAACTGCCGATCATGGATTGGTTCAGCTGGAGTGACTTCGACCTACCATATCCCCAGGTGCCCAATACATACTGCCCGTAATCTGACGCAAGAGAGTATCGGGTCACAGCTCCTGGATTCAAAGGCTGAATCCTTCATCCTCCAGGGCTTGTCGTGTCTTTGTTGACAGTTTCTCTCGAACGGTCTGATCCATGGGAATTCGTCCGAATGGGTTCGTTGGTTGCCGATCTGAACGAGAAGCCACTTGCATGAAGTGCGCATGTACTCGGGTGCGTCGAGCGGTAGTCGGACAATCTGTGGCGTCAGTAGTAGGGTAGGAATCCGGCGTTAAGTCAGTTGTTCATAGGCAAAGCACCATGAATCATCTCTCGATGGATGCAGGTGTAACATCCCCCAGTTCCCCTCTCTGATGCTCAAGGAAGTGACAGCATGATCTCCACCATGTCGACATAAGACATCCAGAATGCTGAGAGATCGCCATTCCATCCCTGAGTAGTTGAGTAGACTGAATAGCCTCCATGTGCGGACGCATGAGTATTCTCCAGCACCTCCTTGCAACGAACATCTGACAGATGTTATCACAGAAGTTGCCTGATGCTGGTCAGGTTTCTTCCACGGTGCGCAGGTCTGCCATGTGGTTCCCTCTAGCCATGGGAAGGAATCCTTTCCAGGCCCAGCCTCATCAATGCTTCGTACACAAGCTTGTGGAGCCTCACACCACGGTTGTACTGCGGCCTTCCATCACCCCAGCTATGGAAACCCTCGCAATCACGCCTGACTCAACGCACAATGGTCCCTCAAACCGCATCTTGAACCTCTTTCCAATGTCGAGAGCAGTTGCATATGATGTGGAATGCACCCCATTCTGAGGATATGTTCTTAACTTGTCTTCCTGCTTTCCATGCTATTTCAGCAGCTTTGCATAGAGTGCTTGCGTCCGAATACGCAGATGATCATTGTAGCTGCAGTGACTGCATAGATGTGAGTGAATGTTCACACTTCATTGACAGTGGACATCTGTTTGTGCAGGAGCATTGAATTGTGGGCACGGTAGCCGATATTGGTCCTGAATCACTGGCACTTGATCTCGCGACCCGGATGTTGAATCCTGCTCCAGCTGCTGACTTTGAGACCCTGGGACTGACCTGCAAGGCAAGAAGCCAGACATTGTCTTTCTCCTGCCATCCGGGACTCGGTAGTAGTGTCGCATCACACATGTTGTGGTTTGATGTCCACTCGCTTCCCAGCGATATATGTGGCCAGCATCATGTGCAGCCGCTGATACTCCTTTCTTTTTTTGGCAATTGGTGAGTGACTTTTAGTGGCTGAGTCCGCATGACTTTCGCCCTGGAACAGCAATTCCGTTCACTCTCTGAGAGTCCCCTTTCCACTGACATTTCTTCAAGCCGTCGATGTTGCTCCCAAAGCCAGGTAGTGAACACACTTGGGATAGATATTCCCTGGCAAAGCTACAGCACTTTCGACAGTGCAGCTTTTTCTTTTTTTGTAGACACAGGGCCTGTGTCATCTCCTCGACCTATCGAGTATGAAGTGCTGTGGCCAAGCCGGTTCAGTGTACTAATCAGTTCTACGTTCCCCGTCCAAGACTTCACAGCAAACGTAGGGGTATGTGCTTCGCTGAAGTTCTGCCCAACCAGAAACGGCATAGACCAAAGTCCTGGCCAAAGGAAGCTGACAAGTCGCCGTATCCCTTTGTGATGGATCTGTCCACTCCTTTCTCCTGTCAGCATTGTTTCAGAGCTTGGTCACAGATTCAGGATGCTGCCAATCACTATGCTCCACATCTGTGCCATATTTGAGTGACATCTTCTTCTTGAGTCGTTCTCTCATTCTTCAATGCTGCTTGGTTATGACATCTCCAGTGTGGCAAAGGTCACGATTGTGTAAACCTCCACCTTCAAGCAATATGTCACTTTGGCAAGCTCACTCATCGAAAAAGCGCTGTCTGGATAAAAAGAACGTTTCCTTTGCTGTCCGGAAATATGATGCAGTGCTCCCGCAAACTCAGCTCAGCCTACGACGAAGTGGTTTCTTCGTGAATCTTTGACTGTGACGATACCACAGGAGTTCATGCATGTCACCAGTTTGGAAATTAGACTCTCAAGGATAACACTTCGCTGAGGGAAGAGTTCTTTCTAATGTACCTAAGAGTTCCACTGTAGGAAGTGCTTCCTCTGCCTCATACTGTCGAGCTTGAATGGTCTCGCCTTTGTTCCTCACCTTCTATGTTACGGCTGGTGGAATATCCTTTGTGACGAAAGGCTAGCAAGACTTGTGGTAATAACCCTCCATGCGCAACAAGGTTTCTGCTCCACAACAGCAAGCATCCTATTATCTAGTTTCCATGACTGCTGCCTGCCCCTGATGGTCTTCGACAAGCACGTAACACGGCGCATTGCATGAGGGCGCTGCTCCCCTGGTGTTTTGACCTCTCAAGATACTTCGCTCGCTTTTTCGCAGAGATACACTGTTTCATCATATACCCCTTGACGTGCGGCGCCCTCTCTAGATGACCTCCTGGAGTGTCTGTTGCCAGGTTTGCCCCTGGGATCTTCTCTGGCAGATGATAGAAGTCAAGAATTTTTTTCGATGGTGAAAATGCTGTGGCATTTCGATGGGTACTGTCGTGTGGATTTCTCCCTCGGGTAAGTATTTTGGCCATGTTCAGGATAGGCGGCACGCTTCGTAAATCTCAGCAGCTCTCAGCAGAGTTCTCTCAAGACTCAATGTTTTGTGGTACACCAATTTGCGGTACTGGGCCTCTCATCGAACAATTGGATTGCCAGTCCAGCGTGCACGCTTCCCGTGGCAACCTGGCGCTTTCTCTTCACCAGTGGACTCCATGTCCCAATTCAGACCCAGTCACTGCCCAATATACAACTAAGAAAGCGATACAACTTATGACAATGTATAAAATACATTTACATACTTCCAGTGTGCACAACCTGAAAACATTTCTGGTGGGCGAAAGATATTATCAAGTTGCAGCTACATGTAATTTTCACATGATTCCAGCCGCCAATTTGCATTTCAGGGGGTAGAAGAAAAAGTCTACAACTTTGTGAAACCAGCTGGATCGTCACCCTTTGTGCTTCCCTGCCAAACCACGGTACATATGAGGTAGCTGATCCATTAGGACTGTGCAACCTCATATTGGACACACAACATTCCGCTAAATAATGATAATAATGAAATCCGCCAAAAATTTCACAAAAATCTAGCGTTGCAAGATCAGCCTTAATATTGATAGCCAAACTTAAAAGCATGTGCCTCAAGATGGAAGTAGGGCTTTGTAAGTGTGCAGATAAACAAATGCTGGATATCCTGAGCTGTTAAAGTGAATGAGATTACCTCATGGATTGTTCAATAAGTCCATTGTGTGATTTTCCCGCCAAAACGTTTCAAGATCTCAGACTGGTTAAAATGGTAAAAATGCAAAATACATACACTAAACTCTCTTTGAATGTTATCACATATGAAAATATCATCATATCCCTTAACCAATAACTTAGTAAGCCTAAAGTTAGTTCCCTCAGATGGTACCATATTATGCCTGGCGCCCATGGACTATAATAGCGAGTTTGGGAATGGTTGTGACTTTAAACTTCACATTTATCTGAGAAACCATTGTTTGGTATAGATCCTCATTCATCACAAGTACAAATCATACACAACTACTTACAAATCACTTTAAAAATCATTACCAAAATCACGTTTCTTACATTTCACACATTTAAGTTCAATGGTTATGAACCAAATAAAAATTTTGGAAAACATTTCTCACAACTTTACCGAGCACGGCATGTGCATATTCGATACAGTTAGCCCCCCTTTTGGAGCGCATATGAATTGTATGGAGGGGGTTCAACCCATAAATCTCGTCTCACAACATGAAACAGCCTGCCTGTAATCCTCAGCTTTCTGGGAATGAGTAATTGAGGCAAATTCCCACTTTCATTAATTTATTTCATAAGTACTGAAACAAGCGCTATTTATATTAATTTTGTTGTCATATGTTGGCGATAGCCATTCTGAAAAATGGACTCCCGTCGAATAATTTTACATTCACAATTCTCAGTTCAACATTATTCCAAGATCCCAATGCGCTCTTAAATAAAGCTTTGACACTTCTTCAGCGTCATCCGGAGGCACGGGCACAACATTATGTCTTTTCCTGTCGCGCAAAGAAGGATTCCAGTTAGATTTTCCCTGCCAGGGAAAGATTGTGACCTTGTAGCCAGTGCAATCTGAAGTGATATAGGCGGGTCAACGAGAACCAAATTGCAACAGATTCCAATAAAGTTTTTGGTACATATACATGTGGAAAGACATACTAAAAGTATAGGTGAATAATTTGCGTGCGAACAATATGTGGCAGCCATTTTTAAAATGGCCGCCGTCGAAAATGTTCAATATTTTTTATATTCTTATATTGCTATTTTAGTCATTACAATGGCCATATATGATTAATGTACTGCAGCCTGTAATAAATGTGATAGAAAACCTTCAGAGTATAGGCTTTATTCACTGATTGAAAGCCGCTCTACAAAACACAGAAAAGAGAATATCAATTGCAGCAAAATCACGCAAAGGTATCAATATCAATTAGCCAAAATAACACGGAGTCTTGTACACTCTCAATCTCCCATTCAAGGAGCAACAGTGAACCACAGCAGTTAATGACAATGCCCAGGGACAATCCCACCGCGCGACGCGACACCCGGTATTTATCTGTCTGCTGCGGACCACGCGGTCACGTGAATCATCGTCACTTCATCCTTTTTCACAACATTCTTTTTTTCCCCATCTTTTAAAATGTTAACCAGGGCGGTCAACTACGCACCCCCAATGATCTACCAAAGTCAAAGTCCCGAGCAACCATTGACCATCACACAACCACCATTGATCCAATGAATGAACTACAAGAAGTTAGCAGTAAGCATGTGGACATTTGAGAGAGCAAGTAAGAATTATTTGCGAGTTTATAAAAGCATAGTAATGGGTTATCAAAGGGAGCCGATAATCCCTTTACAAGATCGAGGTCGTCAGAGGGTTTTACCGTCGCCTCCTCCGGAAGTAAATGGTGGTTTTCACTTGAGAGAGCTTCGATCCACCTGAGGAGCCCGATCTGGCCCGGATGGTCCTCCACATGCTCTCCGGGTGGGAATGCGGTAGCTCCGTCTACATCAACCCCGACGCCACCGTTCTCGGGTGAGGAAGTTCCTGAGGAGAAAACAACCTGGGGAGGGAATGTCAGACGGGAGGAGTAGCCGGAAGACCGGGGGGAAATACCCCAGAGGGGAAGAACCCGTGGAGCCAGGTGGCGAACCCGACAAGCGTGGTCTCTCCCTGCCATCAGAAGTCTAAACATGAGCATACTCCAGGATTAGCATCGATGAGTCGACCTTCTCCACCTTGGTTCATTACTGCTTTGTCGTACCGGGCGCTTCATGAACACCTGCTACCTGGATAGTGAGCCAGTGGGCACCCGAATGGTCCGCGGTATAACTCGTGGTAGCAATACAATTCGTTCATGCGGAGTAGCAATTGATGGATATCAGAGCAAAAGATGCCGTAATGGAATTCAGGCATCGGGCAGGTGAACCTCCCACCCCGAGGCCCCAGCCCTCTCGATTTGAGTGCCAAGGGTTACGGCTTTCCAAATGACGTTCCATATCGTTCACACAGTCCATTACCTTCCTGTGGGTTGTAAACTCAGTCGTTCGACTAGTTGCTATGCCGTGTTCATAGAGAACCGTTTGATTCGGCCGACATAAACACGGACCCTCTGCAGAAGTATGTACGAAGGTTTCCAAAACATGGCAAAGAGTTCAGAAGACATTTTCACGACAGTGCCCGAGCGTCATATCCGAGACACGGGAATGCAAACCGGAACACTTGCAGTATTCGTCAACAACAGTCGAGTACTGTATCTGTTGGTCTGTCTCACGTCGGCAAGGGCCCTTTAAAGTCGATGATTTGAGTCTCTCGAAGGGTGAAGTAGCCCTGATCACTTGCCGGCGGCGGCGCATAAGAAATCTGGTTTTTTAGTTCGGCACAAACAAGGCAAGAAGCACTCACTGTGTTAAACATCTTCCGATAGAATAGGAAGGTATTTGTCTACGTACAAAGGTGCCATCCTGGTTACCCCTGGTGGCATAGGGAGACATGAGTCCTTGCAAGCCCGTATTCCTGATGTTGCCGAACATACGACCGAGAGAAGTGTCCGCAGCAGGGTTTTCCTTCCAGGCCGATAAACATCATGTTCGTAACTATAACAAGATAGATCTATCCGCCATCTAATTATTTGTCATTCTTAATTTTCCCCGGTATTTCCCATCAAACATAAGGCAACGGAGTTCGCTGGTCCGTAACGAGTTTGTGAAAGGGTGCCCAGTAAATAAATGTCTCCATTTACGTAGGGCTTCGACAAATAGCGTACGCTTCCTTCTCTATCGCCGGTCGTCTTGCTCGCTTCCGATATGTTCTCGGCAAGAACGCGACGGGTCGGCCCGCAGACTGATTTGAGCCCGTCGCGGCGATCCGTGATCGAAAGCGTCCTCTTCCACCACGATCGCGCACCGTGCTATCGATCGATAATACTGACGGATACTGATATCATCTTTGAGGCTGTGGAAGGCTTCTACAACAGCGGCAATCTAGCGGAAAGCTCTTTGCAGATGCCACCAAGGATGTATTTTCTCAGAGATATTGTGGAATCCATTAGCGTAGACGCGAAACATCGCAATCACCCGACGCAATGATTGCAGTCATGAGGGGGGTAGCTCGCGAGCGGGCGCAAACGTTCAGGATCGGGCTTGATCGTGCCGTCGGCTATTGTGTATCCGGTAGATCGATTGACTTTACCGAGAATACGCATTTGTCATAGTTGCAGTGCAGATTATTATTTCCTAGCAATACCAAGAATCTGTCCAGATTCGCATCATGTTCCCCCCGATCCTTCGCACACCGTGACACTGTCCACCGTAAACAAAAATGTCTTTGAGGTCTTTCATCAGATATGTGTCGGTCCATGACTCGTGGAAGCAAGCCACTCATTAGTGACACCGAGAACGGGAATCTTCTAAATGAAGAGTCCGCCTACCGCCCTCGAACGCGGTGTAAGTTTCTTCCTCTCGAATGGAATTGGAGATACGCCGCTCTGACAAATCTTGGTGCTGAATATTTTGTAATGGCCACTCGTTCGACCATCTGTCTATGCGCGGCAATGGGTAGGCATGCGAGGTGGGTGAAGCGATTGACCGTTTGAGAATAATCGACAACCATTCGTTTCTTTATGGTCTGGTTGGAGTCACCAATACTTGCCGCGCCATGGCGAATCGCCTGCGGACTCTATAATACCTGCCTCCAATAATCGCTTAGTCTCAAGAAGCGATGAAGTCTCATCAAGCCAAGGCGTATAACGTCGCATGATTGATCGCTATCCGGTTTGCAGTCCGGCGTATAAGTTGCAACAAGCAGGGGGGGCGATACCTCGCGGTAGATCAGAACATTTCAGAATTAGACGAGGTTTGTTTCGCCAAAGGTATTTTCGACACTACGTGTGTATGCTTAGACATTATGCCCCAAGATTACATCCGCACATAAATCACAAAGCACCAGTACCCTATACACCGCGATGGTGTACCTTTTACGTCCTAGTTCGACGTTACAGTACCCTTGTGCGCTAGCCTGTAGGCGATTCGAAGCCATGCATACCGTATTGTTGGTCGGGAGACCTCCATTTTCTGTCTCTTGCTAGTGAGCTATCGACGAAACTTTCAGAAGCTCCGGTATCGATCAGCGCTCGGCCATATGCCCGTTAATTCGTACTTGATGATAGCTTTGGATAGATTTCCCGGTGAAGCTGCTGTACCTCTTTGTTGAAGTGTAAGAGGGCAAGCGGAGTGGTTTATTTCTTCTAAGATAGATTGCATACCCTGGCATAATGCCTTCTTGCCAAAGTTCATCATGTGGCACCCTGGGCGTGGCATTGCTACGGGGGTGTCTTTTATACCACAAAAGAAAACATTTAACCAACCGGAAGTGGTCTGCTCGAGGGCTCGACTGGGTCGGTGTCCAATTCCTCGGGATTTATCCTCCATCCTCAAGCATCGGGGTTGACCCCGGGGATTCTTGAGTTTCAGTGGTAGCAGCATTCATTAGCAGACACCGTGTCCCATATGATCAGATTGCTGCTGTGCCAAGTTCCATAAGCTCGGGCTGGTTGGCTACCGTTCAAGATTTGGTTGTGCTTTTTCCAGTAAGCGTTGCCCGAATGGCGGGCTGATCGGAGCCCTGGATGAAGGCCTCCCGGTCGCTTCATCCTTGAAGTTCCTCGGCGGTTAAGCCCGAAAATTGCAGCTTTGCCCATCTGCTTCAGAGCTTGCAGTACT
>JAXMNL010000493.1:796-11992 GCA_035128595.1 Eptatretus atami
CTATTAGTCTCCATTCACATGATATCAGGCAATGTTTGTTGTGTTATGATGGTTAAAAATATTATCTTGTATCTAAACGCGACAGATTTTTGAATTCTTCCGTTTGCCTCGGCACGTAACCTGGAAGATGGTCCAATTCTCAAAACACCCTCCGGGTACAAAGAAAAACTTCTTAACTTCTGATCTTTGGTGTGGATAAATTTAAGGTATGGGGTAGAGGGATCGATGAAAGTGATACCAACGACCAATTGTTTTTCCCGGATTCGATGGTCAGGCCAATCCAGGTCATACGAGGGTCACGGGAAAAGTTGTGAAACAGTACGCAATTTTCAAAACTATAGTCTTCTTTTAGGAGATATCTAGGCACGCGTGGGTGGGGTCAGTCGATTACATGAATAGAAAAAACATTTAAGAGATGACCGTCACCCCACACGGGAACGGGGGTAATTTTTAACATAGCCTCCAAGCCAAACCCAGGCTCGGTCTGTTATGGCGAATGTAATAGTGAACAGCGGGCGTGGTGGGTGATCAGTGGACAGGGTTGTTTTTGGGGAGTGTAAGTAGGCGTCTAATCATAAAATTCTCTATTATGACAGACTGTTCGTAAAAGTTTTCAAACCATCACCAATAACAAATACGATCAGCAAATTTGCGGATGAAGGGTATTATTATATTTTTTTTTTTAAAGAATATGTCATTATTAAAAAGAATATCATCTCTCCACAATGTTTGTATTTCATTGGTCAAGTGGAAGTATTTGTCTTTTGAAAAAGATTGAATGTGTAGTGTGTTGGTTGAGGCTGTCTTGTAATAACATTTTATTCAGATTACAAAAACATCGCAAGTTGTGTATTCACCCATATTATAACAAAACCTTTGCTAAAATAAAATTTTCTGATGAAAAATTTCGTTTAATTTATAAGGTTGAAATCTATGCTTCAACTATTTTACTCCAATTTTTCCTGAATACTATACAAGATCAAGACACAAAAGAACAAAGTTTCAATCAATCTCTCATTTTTTAAAAGATACTGAGAAAGAAGAGAGAAAGAGGAAGAACAAGAAAATCGAGGATGGAAAAATGTAAAAGATAAAATATAACAACTCATCTGGTAAAACAAATTATGCGCGTGATAATATGAGTTCTCGATCTCTTGCAGTGAGTAAGAGCTGTTTAGTATATCATAGGAAGAACTGAATTAAAGTAGCCCTCTGAGAAACAAAAGTTTTGCTCTCCAACACCAACCTCCTTCTCGGACGAATGGGGGATATATTCAGAAAAACAGGGGAAAGAATGCCGCAAACAAGAGAAAACAAGTCAAAAGAATAAGAAACCTATGGATGAAGTCAGAAGAAAAGATAAGGACATCTGTATATGCAAGGAGAATTTGATTTTTTTCAACAATCCTAAAAAGATGTAATTCTGATGAAATAATAGGTATGTTTATGGTGTAATATGTATTTCAAGGTGAGTTTGTTCTTAGTTGAGGGATATGACATTTTCGTCCAATAGAGTTAGGATTCATTTATAATTACCTTAATATAAAAAATGTAAATAGTGGAAAGATGATGATTAAGTTTAATGAAAAAAAGTTTATAGATATTGATGGTAAATGTTTTTCTACTATAAATCATGAGATCATTAGTTCAACTGAAGATTTGAAAGATATGGGTGCATTGACAGTCTATGACACCGAGAGTTTGTGCTCAAATCGGATTTATTATGACACCGAGAGTTTCTTTGTGTTTCAAACAATAGTTAATAGATACGGAGATTGTGTTCAAACAAATAGTATGAAACAGGTTGTGTTCCCAAACGATTTCAGTTATAAAGCGTTTTTTAAAGATTATGAAAAAGATAAAATCCGAAGAATTGAAACTTTAGTTTTTAAGCAAGTGTTTATTTATAAATATAGTAGTATTCGAAGATCTTTGGAAGCCCCTTGATTCCCTTGATTCTCCAGCTATCTATATTACGCAGCTGTTATGAATCTTGTGGTGTGGTTAGTGAATGTGGGGTGTGTGGTGTGCGGAAGTGTGTGAGTCGTTGTGTTTTATGTGATGAGCGGTGTCTGGTGTATTGTAGTAATGTTGTGTGAATGATAGAAATTGTAGATATGTCTGTACTAGGTACTGTGGAAGACCGCATGTTCCGACAACACTGGTCCGATCTAATTGACTTGCCAGAATATGCTGGGGACCTGAGTATGTGCTTTCAAGGTTTGATATTATCGGACAATGGTTCCCAAGTTAGGCCATTTATTTACCAAACCAATGACAGGACAGTTGCTTGAAGGGCGGTGGCGATGGGAAAGGCGTGCCTTAGATTACCAATGACAGGAACGTGCTTGGCGTTTTGCACCCGCAGTATTCTATCTTCTATCTATCTTAATTCAGAATCTCTAGTCTGTAGCTTTTAAAAGTTTGAATATCGAGACAATTGGTTCCAAGTTATGGCCAAGTATAGGAGCCGCGATTCCCATTACGGGTTTACAACGTACGGGACTTCCGGATAGTGATGACTCACGGTATCGAATAATTCTTGATTTCTTATGAGCATTTATGATAAACACATGCCCATCCAGTCGTCGTTTACGGAGAGCGAGAGGAACGCGTGTAGTTGTTTTGAAAGTTTTTTTTTTTTTGGCTATGACGGCCACGCACGTTACGGCGACGACGTGGGACGGGCACGCAGAGCAGTGAAGGGACGACGGCTGTGTGTGTTGTTTCTGGCACGCGCGTTTGAAAGTTTTTCTTTTAGTTTTTTTTTGCACGTACGGCACGCACGTACGGCATGCGAGGAGCGAAGGAACGGCCGTGTGAGTTGTTTTTCTGGCACGCCGGTTTGAATTTTTTTTTTCTTAATTTTTTTTTTTGCACGTACCGGTCATGCACTAAAAGCGGCGACGCACAGCGATAGGAACAGCCTTTTATGGTTGCTTTCTGGCACACTGTTGAAATTATTATTGTTTATTTTTTGCACATATGGCCACGCACATATGGCATGCATTAGTGTGACAAATTTGAGATTCTGCATTGATAGAGTGGATTTAAACACAGAGTCAAAAGCCGATAAACAATGTATTTCTGTGAATTATCTTCTAATTATGATAATAAAAATATAAAAAGGGAATACAATCTTTTGAGATTTACATGAAAAAGGAATTACTTTACAAGTTTGATAGAGGAATGAATGTAAAGTATCAGGTAACACACCTCCTACATGGAAAGCTGAACGTATTAGAGAAATGCTCAAGATTGTTGTATAATATTTATTCACGATTGCCATTTCAGGAAATATCAACACAAGATTTGTATAAATAAAATAATGGAATTATCTTGAATTCAACGAATAGCATAAAATATAGAGTTTCTAAAGCATAATAAATCTAAATAACTGTCTTCCAATATATAATGAATGAATTTACCCATGGAAAATAGTATAAAATTTAACAACATAAAAATCTTCCATTCAATTATATGTCTCATTAGTTGGTTCAAGCGGAGTGGAAAAAACCTGACTTACTTTTAAAGGTTCTCTTACTCCTAACTTTTTGGAATTGATAATTTAAATTTTCACAAAGTCGAGGTTTCAACCATGAGTAAAAACTACTCTCACAAGGTTTATGCTGCGTCTTCAAGAAGATATAATGGTTTATTTAAACTTCAAAAACAAACTAAATTTTAAAAAACAAACATTTTTTTTGAAGGGATGATAATTTTTAAACAAATATTTTTGTTGATTTACCCCCAAAAAACAAGGGAAATTTACAAAAAAAAAGAATCAAAACCCGATAACTTGAATTTTGTGATAATACAGATGATATTACCTTTCCCAAGATTTGGATAAATCAAAAAAAAGACCTCGTATCTTTTGATGTTGTGTTAACTGAGAGAAACCACGGTAATGGGACAGCTACTACCAAGAGGGAGCATTCTTTTGTGAATTGTTATTTATCTTAGTCAACATACTTCAACTCCCTTCGTCGAGTCAATAAAAAACAATGCTAATACTTTTATTTTATTCAAGTTAAAATTCAATCAGTAATAAACAAATTTTTAGAGAGACAATTGTTCGTCCATTATGGTAGTAAAAAGGAATTTGGGATTTATATGAAGCACACAACTGAAAATATAATATATTGTGTGAAACAAGTGGAGATTAGTAAGGATATATTTTTTATTTTCTGATAAACAATTACACATATAACTAGACACGGGCACTCAGTAGAGCGCATACTCGCCACGCACATTTCGCCCCCCCCCCAAAAGCTTGATTGTCAGAGGTATTTAATCCCCCACATACCACATCTGCCATCTCATATGTTATGATGGCTAAAAACAATAAATTTCTTTCATATCGGTATATCAAAGATTGAGCATTGAATTCACAACATTTTGCATGGTGAGCAAATTGGATAAAAATCGACCGCCACTATTGGCAAAATGACGATTTGACCTTTTCATGACTCCTTGACCTTAACTCTTAATTTTGTAATTGGTATAAGTGTGGGGAACAGAACACGTCCAACATGTTTGGTGTTGTTTCATGCCAAATCGGATTAAAATTGACGTGTTATTTACTAAAACATTTGCAATGTCGTGAAACCACCCCCCCCCCCTACCTTTGACTGCACCGCTAATAAGGGTTATTACGTCATTGTGTCATGCTCACATATTCACAAGAGGGCATGAATTCTGACATTTTGCAATTAGTGGATGCAAATTGAGAGTACAAATTGGAGCGCGCAATGGTAAAAGGACGATTTTACCTTTTCATGACCTTGACCTTCGACCTTTGATCCCGTCGCTCCCAAAATCTTAATTCAAATGTACCTCCGATAAATAAAAACTCATCCACCAAATTTAGCTGCCCGATCAGTTCAATACTTTGGGAGTAGGAATAACAAACACACAAACAAACACCATATTCACAAATAAATAAACTACACAAGCGATCAAAACATAACCATTCGCAACAAAGGTTTGGCAGGAAGGTAATGCCAAACTATTCATAATATTGGTATTCTGCTTTGGAAAAAAACTCTTTATATAACAACGGTTCTTGTATAGTACAAATGAGAATATTGAATTTTTGACTGAGAAAGCACATGTAGTTCATATCTTTATCAACAACAACAGGATCAATAAGAATGGAAGTAAAGGTTGAGATTATAATTACTATATTTTAAGTCGAAACATATGCGATTGAGCGAATGAAGTCAAATATTTGGAGGTTTCTCTGTTCACACAAAATATTAGTTGTAGATTCTCAGCCCCGATTCGGTGGGACGACCGCCTTATAGCCAAATCGGGTCTGCCGCCGCAACGGACGGGCAATTCCAGTCATAGCTTCGATCAACGACCGAATCAGCTTACAGGGTGTGTTTTTAAGCACCACTCACACCTTGTCAATGCTTGCCCGCGCTACAGGTCGATTCCGCCGAATTGTCATTTACCTAATTAATTCACGTAGGGCAGACTGACCGAGAGGTCGTGTACCTCAACAGGACCTGCTCAGAAACGAGCGTTAAGCAGCTCGGCTCCGTTGCGATTCGACGTTGTTTCATCTCGCCAGAGCCCGTCGGTTCCTGATTAGCTGTATCGGTGTTAAAAAACAGCTAATATTCCAGAACGCAATTATAGGTAGTTTCAATGAAGGAAGACGCCAACGAGCAGTCGTGAGATATTCAAACAAAGGGCATTTATTCACGCATGCAGTCAATGAAGCATGAGGGCGGAATAGTACAGGACCGAGCAAAAAAGCCTACCAGCGATATCTATTTTTATTTACATGCACTTAACAACATTCTATTATGACAAGGCTGCCACAACTTCCATGCAGAAAACCAGTAAAAGAAAAGGGGAGAACAGGGCCCGTAGGCCCTTTAAGATTCCGCGAGCTGATGAAGACGTACAGGAGACTCCACGAGACCGCGCGGTTACCTGCCACGTCGTGTGAACTCGCATGGCGACCCTCGACTGTCTCAGTCGTCAACACGGCAGCTGGGTACGCGCGCCCGGTTGGTCGGCCTTGCCGATGTGGCCTGAGTTCCGATCGCTGGCCGACGACGCCTCAGAGGAGCAAACGGCCATTGCTCATTTTGAGTTGATGCCTCTTTCCCAAGAGCCCGCCCACTCCTCCAGCGATCGCTCGGACCGTCCAAGGCCGATCACTTCGGACCGTGTATGTCGCGGCTGGCGACCTCTCTCCGGCTGGCGACCTCTCGGCCGCCTCCAGCGACCCCCAACTCTGCACGCTCTGCAGTCCACCGGACTCCAGGCTCAAACTGCAGCGCCAGACTGCGCGTCAACCCTCCGGATCCAAACACTCCACAGAGGCACCGCCTCAACTCCGACTGGACTCTCAACAACGTCTCCGCGTTTCAGCCCTGCCTTTTATCGGGTTCGTGTGGGGAGGGGTTGGTCTTTCACCTCCGCCCCTCACTCCCGCTGGCTCCAGCCCCTTTTGTCATTCGATGTCCTGATTTGCGTTGGAAGCGGACGTGCAGGAATCACCCTTTACAACAGCGGCCGTGTTGGAACATACCTGCCGCTCGTTCGTGGTGCCGTTGCTGGTGACAAGATGGCCGCACCGTGGAGATGATTGGTGAGGAGATGTTTTGGTGTTTAAAATACGATAGCAAAAGAATAACGGGCTTACTCAAGATGCACAGCCCGGCCAGAATAATGCCCTTTAGCATCGGTGGGAAATCTAACCTGAACACACACTTACCCGAACATAACTGACCATTGGGAACCTGAATATGTGTTCTGTTGAATTTCCACAACCGTAAAATATTCACATTTTAAGATGAGGTTAAAGACTAAAATATGTGGTCCTGGGATAGTTAGAACTAATCCAGAATAGTTGGAGAGCCCAGTGACGATTTAATTAAAGTGTGATGAGCACGAAAGGTTCAAAGGTGCATTTGATGGCCCATGGCATAAAAAAACTAATAAAAACCGTTTCTGAGTCTCGCCACCATAGCCTTCGAAGGTTAGTCCTGAAAAAGCCCCTATTTGTACTTTTAATCAAGAACCTAATCGCACACGAGAAAAACGAAATGATCATCGATTTATTGCAACTGAAATCATAAATGACACTCAAGAAGGAAAATACGCAGGCTTGACCACGCTAACAAGAAGGCCCCAAAAGGCTCCAGTTTTTGGAATAAACTTTTCAAGCACGAACTCCAAATGTGTCTTAGGGAATACTCCGTATTATATTGTCCAAATCAATCAAAACACTGCTCTCGAACGAAAAAAAATTACTTGCGCCGTCGCAGACATAAAGGGCCCAAATTAGAGAGGTGTGAAAAGGGCCCAAATCGGAACACTTGAAAAGAACAAGCGTTGCTGGTCATAAGCGAGTGTCATCGCTATCATCAATGTCATCCAGTGTTTTCCTCATCTAGACTCAATGCAGCTTTCATTCTATCTGCGTTTTCATCATCACCATCACTATTTTCATCTCT
Source organism: Eptatretus atami (assembly GCA_035128595.1). NCBI lineage: Eukaryota > Metazoa > Chordata > Myxini > Myxiniformes > Myxinidae > Eptatretus > Eptatretus atami. The sequence goes on from JAXMNL010000493.1 coordinate 8,275, forward strand.
TGCCTTCTGCTATTTCAAATAACATCGTCTGAAGATTGGTCGCCTTCCAAACCAGCACAAAATGGATAAGTGCCGTCAATCAACTTCCCAACCCTTACTCGGTATTTTGGTCACCACTGTAAGTGGCATCTGCCAGTATTTCGCCACGACGCAGTTCTTTCAATTTGCTGTCTCACCTCTGCCTGCGCAAGGTGGCTAAGCTACTCGCGTCAACACCTTTCATTTATAGCGAAGGTTTGCAGGGTCCTTGGAGTTCGTACGCTATTTCAAATCACGGTGTCTGTATTTGTTCAGCGCCAAGGCTTTTTGGCACCATAAACACACAGTGAAGTCTTCAATGGACATTGCACTACGGTCTCATTGGCGCTTCTCCACCTAGTTCTGCAAAGACTTTCTGGTACTGTTATCTTTCTCAGATAGCGAGGGCGCTTTTTTCCCCTTCTCAGTGAAGGCGGGTGTTAATCGCCCTGTGAATGAATGGAAGCAGCAGCACGGCGCATAAACAAGGGTCCACATCTCGCGCATCTGGGAATACGTCACAATCTTTCTGTCACCTCGACCATGGACGTGGCCAACTTCCATCATACACCGAGAGTTGTTCTAACGTGATGAGTTATGAACCGGGATTATCAGTGTCCGATGCACATGCAGTCACCACGTTATCGTTATCGGACCATCGCGCTGCGTTGATTGTGCATAAGTGCTGGCAGACTTCTCTGTCTCCTTACGGATACTTGCTGCATAGTTCTACAAACCTAATAGACTTATGGATGTGTGCCCCTCACAGCGAAGTGTGTGCAAATCGTCACACTCCAATATAAACTTCCTTGTCACGGAGCGCATGAGCTGACTTGGTCTCCCGCAATCTTCAGAAGGAATCGCCGATAGCTGGCTATTGAATAGTGGATTTCAGGAGCCTTAATTTCAAATCCTTTAGGCGGATTATGAATCTGGGCCAGTGATCGTGTAGAGTACATCATTCAGCGCCGCGTCTTTCCCGTTCACAGTCTTTAAAAATCCAAAAGTTCTTCAATAAAAAGGTGTGCGAAAAAACGAACTCAAAAACCCATCGTGGATGGGTAAAAAGCAAACCAAAAACAGTAAATGAGAAATTGAATTGCGAATACCCTCCATAAGTTGGTAAGGAACGACGTGGGAAGGAAGTCGGAAGTGGTAGTTACGTCAATACGTGCCTCAAAGCGTGGTGAACTTCCAATGCCTGTGATCTTTTTGTTCAGTACAGAGAACAAGGCGCCTCTTTTTCTTGCTGTATTTTGTTCCCCCGTCCCTTGACATTGGAAGATCTGGGCCCGTAAGAGTGAGGAGCAGGTACTCCTAAAGTTAGATGACCTTTCTTTTGTGAACCGACCTTGCTAATTACCTGCCGATGTCTCTGCTACCCGAGTGTCTGACGATGACTTTTGCGTCTTGTTCTTGCTGATTTGACATGTTTGAAGTTGGTTTCTTTTGAATTGGCCTTTCACTTCTGTCAGCGTCCTTCCAAGCCGCATTTGAATGAATGAAAATGTGTCCGTTGGCCCCCCCCCCCCCCAATTCAAGCGATAATTTAGCCCCCCCCCCGGTGATTTCGAGTCCACGCCTTTTCGTAACCTGAGCCTGAATCAGATCCAGCCAGCTGAGTTTGCAACCAATATCGGCCCCTCATTATGGCCGATATGTCATGTCTGTTAAGCTCCTTCTCCAAGTTTCCTGCCCCTCCCCTATTAAGGTTTATCTGAGTACCTGTGCCTGGGCTTGCAAAGGTATCACGCCTGTAGATCTTTTGTTCCGCTAAGCCAATTGTCCTCAGAAGCCTTGATATACCGGGCCAAAAAAATCGCCCAATGAACTTTCCTGCCAGTACTTCGTGTAAGCTACTTGAGAAAGGCACGAACTGCCAAAAATTGCGCAAACCTGAATGGGAGTTAGTCACACTTTGCCCGTAAAATCCTTGTCCATCCCTTCCCCATCTTCAAGTAAGTACCCATCCCACTCATCTGATTTTTCCCTGCTTGCCGAATGCGGTCAGCCTCTTCCCACAAAGTTACCTCCCATCACCTCATTCAATGACCTCACCACTTCTGCGCTCCCTCTCGCGATCAACGTGTCGTTTTCTCTGCTATATTCCCATACGACCCGAAAGCCAGCCCTTTCTGACGCGAGCTCATCTCATATCATTCACACTCTACATCACAGTATCCCAAGGGTGATTGCAAATACCGATTTAAGTCTAAATATCTAGCCTGTTCTCGTCATTCCCATCCGGTAATAGTGGCCGGTTTGTGGAGATAAACCGTTCAGATATGCTGTAATTCACCCCCAAACCCACCTCCTCAAACATTCCTTTTTCACTGATATCAGACTTGAGAAGTACATATCTGTTCCCCGCGAACAGCTTCTTTCCATGATTTGAAACAACCCCCACGTCGCCCAAATGTACCTGCCAACCCCAAAAACCTGCCCGCCCGGTTTTTTGCCGAAAACTACCCATCTAAGTGTTTCTAAGCCTACCACCTATTACCCTCTCTGTCCTCTAATCTCTGGTGAGATCAGCATTATCGACACGACCCCGAGAAAATTTCAGCCAATGCATCCTCCTCCACTTCTCGCGACTGATGCCAGCTTTCTACGTTCACATCCACATCCAGCCACAGAAATCGTGCCATGTAACCCCATTCTGTCGTGTTCTCCGTATGTGGGTCTTCCAGAAATTCTTGAAGTGTCAAAGAATACGCAAGAGCTATTGCGCAACATAATTATTTGTGTGACTGCATTGCTCCCCTCTGGTTTCACTCGAGCGCACCTCTCAGCCACGACGGCCCGCTGTATGCACCCGACGTCTGCAACTCAACCTAGCCGCTGTTGGTCCTTGCCGGATTTCACACTGAAGTTAGCTTCTATTGTCATGAATACATATGTAGAAGTTAATGGAAAATTCCTATTGCGAGGGGTGTTGTTAACAGATATGTTGGCGTCAAGTCGTATTGGCATATTCTTATAAGCTACTTGCAGCAAATCCAAAAGTCGATAAGAGTCCATCAACTACCTCTAGCCTGGAGCTATGCTAGCCAAATACTGAATGTATACAACAATCTCGAGAGGGTATGGCAAAGACTATTCTTGCACTACGTTGCGTCGGCTCCGCGAAAATGTTTCATATGTAAAGCAGATCCTTGTATGAGGACACGTTGGGAGAATTGTTTAGGGAGACATTTTTGGGTCACACTTAGAGAACGACCAAGAAGCTGACCCCTTGGAATATTTTCCATCCAGAGAGCATGTGCAGCCATCAGATAAGTCAAACTTTCTAGCGAGCATCTCAATATAAGAAGCTTAGATCCGTGAGACTAGAAGTGAGATCCGCTCATTAGTGTCTTCTCGATATCACTGAAGCTCTGCATACACAGATGCGGGTGTGTCTGGTATGGCTCCAAGTGCCGTACACTGGATTGGACATTTTCTAATCTGTCTGGCCCGCCGCTTTGTGGGCGACACAGTGGGCATCGACTCTCCCCGGAAACATTCCTTCCAAGGGGCTCTTTCCAGGCGGAATGGTTTGATAAAAGATACCCATGGTATCGTGCAATGTGTTTGCTCCAGAAAGGGTATGTACGACCTGTCTGGAAGATGTTGTGCATTCCTGTCGTCACTCTGTGATGAAGATTCTGGGTGATCATTGTGGTCGTCATTATTGAACTCAGAGTAACTGGGATCCATT
>JAXMNL010000494.1:13951-31931 GCA_035128595.1 Eptatretus atami
CCTGATCCGAATTCTCCTCGGAAAGGCCGCTATTTGCACTCGCGGCTCGGCGCGTATCTTCAACGAGCCCAAGACAGCCCGACGCTCAGTGCCCACAGGTGGTGCGGGAATGGCCGTAGATGGAGAGAGGTGAAGGTGGTGGAGGGTTTTCGGGGTGTCGTCGATGGCCCATAAAGGCGCTGTTATGGATGAGCGGGTGGGAGATGAGGTATTTGACGGATAAGCGAAGTGTGAAGGTAGGTTGTGGGCTGAGCTGGCGATATGAGATTTGTTGTAGATAGGTTGGCCTAAAACAAAAGGTAGAACAAAAAACGCCATACCTTTCAAAGGATCGCAAGACCCGAATAAATCACATTTATTCCCTACTAAACAATAGGTTTTGGAGCTAACACTACACATGTACTATAAGAAAATATACTACTCACCATTACGGGAACTTTAATGGTAGTCAAATGCGAATATTCCAAACAGCCAGTGAAAACCAAAACCCATCACCCTTTTTAACAGAACTCGTCCCCGAGTCGTCAAATTATACGTGTAGCACATCAATGTGTAGATTCTCGCACCCATAGGTACGTTAATTTACTACGGATCCTAAGATGCGACATTCATAGGTATTAAGATGTCCACACATAAAATAATACCATGAGAGGCTAGAGTAAACTAACTAAACAAACTCACATCACGGACCAGACTTAAATAAAAAATTGCACAAGGCGCTAGACAGACATGCGGGAGCGCACTCATATATTTAACCAAAAATACAAACTTAACAACCTTAACTTACAATTTTACACTAAACCGCATGGACTAGAGAATCATGGACTCAGACAAAAAGAAAGGTTAAGCAGTCAACAGAAAAGGTGCAAAAACGGACCGAGCCACTGCAGGCCCGTAGTTGCAAGCATGCCAACAGGACAGTATTCCTGCAGCTTGCAACCTGTATGCTTGCGATCCTGGCGAGCATGGAAACACTGAACAGGGGCGGTGCAAAGCAAATTGACGAGGGCTGGTGAACAGAGAGGCAGTGGGCATGACCATGAGGCAAGGTAAAGGCAACATAGCACTGCACAGAAAGGCCGTTGGACATGCAAACACATTTTCCGGCGAGACGAACTGGCCGGCACAAGAGCCATTGCCAAGACAAAACCACAAACAGCAGACGATCACACGGCCGGACACGGCCTTAGAGCAGAAACAACCAGCAGACCGATGAAGTTGGCCGAGAAAAACAAAGGCCCACAGCAGCACAAAGCCAGGCAAGAAGAATAAGTTGGCACGACACCTTTTGCATTGAGTGGAAGAGTTATGGTGGAGGGGAAGTGCGGTGGTGTTGGCACACACAAGAAAGAGGACTCGGGGACCCATACCAACTACATGATCATCCCTCCAATAATACGCCCTTATATATTGCCTGTCAACTGTCCATAAAAAAAAATAATACACCACGCCCCTTAAACTTTGTAAACACAAATTTAGCACCCCAATTAAATATTTTTTTTTTATTAAATTTTTGTAATATTTACTTCCCTACTTCCCCACATAATACGTACCAGCCTAACCCACTTATTCTGTCTTGTTCGGCTAACCTTATCCTGAATCACGCACATAGCCCATCCCAACCCCTAACGCCTACCCGAGGGGAATAAAGGGAGAGAGATAAAGCGATCCTGTGTCAGAGGCCCACAACGAAAGCTCAGGATAAGCCATCTCGCACAGATTACTCAGGCGATCTAACCCAAAAAATGGACTCCAGCACGGACACGCACACTGAGAGCGAAGGAGGATGGAATGAGTGCGGAGGTACACTTCCTAATCTACCCTACTCCATTAACCTTTTTAAACTAACCCGGGGGTATCCACAACAAGAAGCCTACGCGCTTACACTATTAGGTTAAAACCCAGAATTCCCAGTCGCCTGTGTTGGAGTGATCCCTTAAACACAGTTTCGGAGCCCTCGCCCTCAAGAAATTTTACCCTTGATGACCTTGCACGGTCTCAATGCTTAGGGAACGCGTGGCTCCCTATATGCAGGCTAAACCGACCCTCTGCCGATTCTCCATACATACGAATGGCAAAGCAAAAAGCAGCCAGGAATGCAACTACAACTGCCAATCGAGCCTACCAGCTCACTAAAAAAAACACCGGGGAAGTGACACCCCATAGGCACCCCTGAAAACGCACACGTGAGAAGGCTGAGGCGACCCCGGAGACCCCCTTTCCGAGGGTCACACCGTTGCCACACGACAACCTGCCAACACAAGAAAAAATGACGGCTAACGGCAGCCAAGCCGGGCCACCGCACCAAGCGAGCGCAACCGTGCCCACCGCTAACACTACCGGACCCCCCCAGGGCCATTGGCCTACCACGGACAGACTAGCGCCGGTGCCCGAGGGGTACCCAACCAGCAGATCAACACCTTTCGCAAGACACGACTCACAGCCCAGTAACAACAGGAGCTACATGCACCTACGCAAATGGGATATCGAGCCTAACATTACCCACCAACGAGACAAACGAACGCTCAACACTGGATTGTATCAATTTAAACTAAACACGCAGCATAACTCGACATCTAAAACACTGACACCCGGGTCCCTTGGGCGGAGGAAAAAGAGTCACTCAATCCCCCAATACACTCATACGCAAAAAACATAAAAAAAAGAGAGAAAAAAAAAAAAAAACAATGGCATATCCCAAATCACTCGCACTAAAAACACACACAGACACCCCGCTGGCCTCACTCACCACTCACACCAAGAACAATTTTCTGCCATGCAACACAACCCAAAAACATCTTTCAACACACATCATCGCTGAATCTCTGCCACCCTACTATCTACCACCCCCTAATACTCGTGACTCAACACCAGTGTCCTATATAACACTATAAGACACGTTCCTAATTAACACTAAGCGTAGCATAAGCTACGCAACCAATGCTACAACCATCACAGTCATTGTCCTCAAAAAATCTCTAAAATTCATATTCAGCAACACTAAAGCTCACTACATCCCTATAAACTAAATAAAAAAACAAACCATATCCACGAGGCCAACATGAGGAATTAACCGCCCATGGAAGCCGGTCTAGCAAGACTAAACCATCCCCCTAGCTAGTTCCATCATGTGCCCATGGTAGGGGGTCTTAATCACCCCATGCCCCAGGGAATACCACTGATTCAACAAAGCGAAGCGAGGCATTCGCATTGTTATTTTGGTACTTTCAATATGCGACAGGAACACAGCGCGAGCAAATCACGCAAGCTCGCGCACTTTGCACCTGCCACGTGAACGTATCATGCAAGCAGACACGCGTACCTCGTCCCTCATATAGGCGAGTACCAATCCGGCAGAGATTCACAGCCTACCTGCCGGAGAATTCAACCACTACGTTGCGCAGCACATGACGTCACCAAACTGCGCACAAAAAAACCACCAAAGCAAAGCACTCGCAACTACCGAGGGGACACTCCCCACAGACGAACAACATGTGGGCTCACTGCCAAAATAACGTTAGAGCTTTACAAACAAAAATAAGAAGCTCACCAGTGGAGAACCTAACGGATCCAAATCCGTCATAACAACCTCCTAAACTATGTCGGCGTACAGCGAGCATATCGGCAAATCACCACCGCTGGCAGATTTCCAGGACCGGGAGCTTTCAACACCAGACAAAAAAGCGAGCACGTGGGAGGAGTCTGTGGAGTTGACACACAGAGCACGGAACCGCGCAGGCAAAAAAAAAATTCGCTGCATAGAGGGTGAACACCGGCAACGGATGGCACAAAACAGCTTAACGGACCGAGCCGACCGCGGACCCATCTGTCCCCTCTGTCGCCGTCCGTTCTCCGTTCCAAACACACAGACACACCTGCGTAGTATCACGAAACGCAAAGACTCCACTCACATCAACACTCACATTCACACACCAAAGGGAAGAACGCGAGCTGACATAGCATCAACGCATGCACGACCGACAATCTCCCTCACATACAGAGACCTCACAACACACGGTACTCCATCACACAACGGACGCTCATCACTCACACCAACAACCTTTCCACCTGACCCCAGCGGGATATCATCACTACACAACCATAGCGTGCGGAAAGACACAGAGCAATCTCGCACACTGCAAACACAACCCTGCTCACGCAAAAACCACACTGGGAGATTACGTGTACCACACAAGGGTATACCGCGGAGGGCCACTAATACCACCACCCAAAGCTAACACATGCACCCTAAACAGCACTCATAAACAATAAAACCATCAACGTCCGCTTGGCAAACGAACCGAAATGACTCCAACACTAGTCCGTAGATTACGCACTCAAGGGGCATAAACTCCCTCCCCATACAGTTATCCCTGGAGGCGGCCATAACCAGAACTGCCACTAAGCGAGGTCTACCACCGCTAAACGACGCGAAGCTAACGCCCCATATATGACACTCAACTACTTCTGTGTTGAGTAGTGTTACATGGAATTACCTATTAACCACCCGTACATTATCAATGCAGTCATCTCACTGCTATTTATCTCTATCTCCCCAGAGATCTCTATACATACATAATTAGTTATTCTGTTTCTATTCTAAGAAGTATTTTCCGCATCTCTCTGGAATTTCAAATTTTTACTACTCTCACTTCAGTAACACATTATTTAAACACGTAAGTTTTTGAGTTATTTCTACTCAAACCACTCTTATCTCATGCTCAAAACATCACTTATCCAATCTCATAGTTTTCTTTCAAATTGGCACCATATTGCCTTCCTGTGCTATCATACGCTGTTTTCTCTCATTACCCATGCCTTTGCATCCTCTACCTGTCCTTCGCTTCTCCACAGTATTTCATGGTTTGCTTCATTTGGTATAATCTCCTTCTTGTGTTACAGTTGTGCTGATCATCATTTACTCAAATCTTCCTTGTTTCTCTACTCCTGTCTTTCCATTCACGGCAGTTTAATGTTTTCTTAATAGTAGGTTAATTTAACCTTTTGTGTTATCATTACGCTGAATCTTTGTCCTACCATCTTAGGCACTCCAGCCTTGCCTTTCCTTTCACTTGGGATCAGACACATCAGAGGCATCATGTTCCTATTTTGTTATTCTATCCATTGTACTACTCAAGCTCTTCCGCTCTCCAAAATCTCGTGATGTCCCATCAAAATCTCCTGATTTCCTCCTTATCCTGACTTCATAATCATTGCTCCTTCAACTATCTCCTCAGTATATACACTCCAACTTAATTTTATATCCCTTTTGAGTATCAGTTTCCAAATTCATAAAACTCTTTCAAGTTTTCATTCCACTGTACCTATCTTGATATCCTATTCATGACAATCTCAGTTATATTCTATTCAGTTGAGCTGACTTCAGTTCTCACCTGTCGTGATCTTATGTTCTTAAGAGACTCCTACTTAGTTCTCACATATCTTTAATCGGTGGCCTTAACGCTTCCAACTGTTAGGTCTGAACAGGCATAGTTCCTTAACGTATCATTCTACCGTTCAGTCAGTTCTTTCCTATCATCTCAACCCATCAACTCACTTCACAGTATTTGTAATTCGAGTCTCTTCGTTCTAAGGTGTTTGATAACATAAACAGTTTTCTCTCCAATTACTTGTTATACACATCTCCACGTACAGCTCCGACCATTGACACTCTTGAGACTTCTAACTATGTCGCATAACCTGGACTTCCCAGTTGTTATAGTCTAATCGTCTATCACCACAGTTTCCTCACTGTCATCCGTTTTAAACTCCCGTCCAGCTTAAAACTCTACAATTCGTCATGTCTTAAGTCTTTTCTCACACACTCATCATAACTATTATTATTTACCTTCACGTAGCACGTCCTCCGACCAACCAATTAAATTTTTTCCACTCTTGGTCACAAGTACTATTTTCCAGTACACCGACCTCACACGCTTCTCGCCCCACAACGTCTCCACGGAAATTATTTTTTCATACACTCACAAACGACGCTATCACCGAGGGCCTGACAACACGAATAAAAAGCCAGCTCGTATCGAATCAACCAACACGTAGCGATCGCCATTACGCACTTCAGATGTTATGCTAATCATGCCACGGCCTGCAGGCATTGGCCCTATTTGCTAGACGTTTTCACACCCACATATTCTTTTATTTCTATCTTAATTATCGTTTTTCATACATCGTTTTGATTGTTTGATTTCCGATATCTGAGTGCGTTACACATCCAATTTTTATTCAGAGAGTTCATATCCATTCACAATTTTTGCGTTCATAATTCGTATTGAGATGTTTGTTTCCATTATTCTCGATTCATAAAAATTGTTGGCAATCATACCGCATCCAAACATTTTCCCCCAGCAATCTAGTATGATAAATTCAGCACCCAGAACATACACGACGAAAGACCAAGATCGCCTCGGTCCGGTCCGTGAGTTTCACTGGGGGCCAGGGAGGGAACTTGACGAGGTGAGGGAGGGGAGGTGGTCATGACACCAGAGCGGACCAGCCGCCGCAAGCCCACATATTCGGAGGCTCTGGGTTTCAGTTTGGAGGGGAAGTTAGTAGTTCCACCTGAAAACAAACCAACAATTTCCTGCTAGGGGTCTAATATCCTGGAGCCATGATATCTACATCAACATACAACATTTATTATACATTCCTAATAACCAAAACCACCCAGGCTACCACGATCAACAGCCTTGAGGACGGCCATCTATAAAACTTCACGTAACGGGGTAATTTAACAATGACGCAAATCCAGTAAAAATTTAGAGCAGGAAAGAATCGGAACGGGTCGACTTCTCTCAATGCTGGAACGCGAATATTCCGTGAATTTAAAAAGCATGGGAAAAAGGAGGGTATTTTTGGTATTTCACCGCTCTCTGAACAACCAAAGTGTTTGCGAAATTACGCAGCACCCACACAAGGCGGTAGCGAATCAGAGCAAACGTGACTCAAGAATACGCGAGTCAAAAAAACCAATAAATCGTCACACCGACAGGACAATTCAGTCGTGACACCACTCAGGCTAACGACCGGAGAATCACAGTACAAAGGTGGGCCTTTATATCGGCCAATCACGCAACGATCGTGGCCAAATCGAGGCCCAAAACGACAGTGGGATAGGAGATTGTTACGCACAAACTCAGAAACCTAAACTAAGTACCAAAAACACACGCGGATTAAAACCGGAAAAGCGAACACGTACCATCGCCAGCAAGGTCGACTCCGAGACACAGAGCCGCATTTGGGCGGAAACCAACGTTCGTTACTATCAAGGAAACCGGCGGTATGTTAATCGTACGACCTACAGACAGGTTCAGAAATTATTTACATACAGAAGTAAAAAGCACGTTATTTGGACCACACGAACCCTTTTAACGATGAGCAGATGATAGGAAGGGGTCAAATAGAAAGAAAAGACGATTAGCGAAAAACACGGTGAAAAAACAGTTCAAACAATGGCAACATTTATTAAAGGACCAACACGGAAGCACACATAATACACGTAATTTACAAGCCACAAATAGCAAAATGCAACCTATATCAATTTAAAGACAAAAACAATAATAGCAAGCAACGAGCAGAGCTAAAAGAACCGAATAAACGCGAAACACTACAGCAACATATATATAACAAGTTATCTAATTACAAAAAACCAGCGGCGCCACAACAGCATTCACACCCTATAAGCACAGAAAGACCCCATCAAGGCAAAGGCGAGTTCAGACCAGAAGCCCGTGGGCCTAAATTGCACAGTAAAAGGAAACATGAAAATGAGCGGAAAAAAACACAGTCACAACGAGACCGGAAGGGTTCATAGCACAACAGCAGCCCTCACGATGAAGAGAACGCAAGAAAGTCGCTAGCACGGCGGTTTTCGTGAGGCACCTGCTGGTAGTAAAAAGTGGGACCGGGGCCCCCTAAGATCGCACTCTCTCAGCGCGGGAGGAAAGGGGGAATTGTAGAATAAGCTTGTGCTGGAGAAGAAAGTATAGATGGCTTGCTACGAGTCCCGCGATGCGCGATTCAACGCGACCATCGTCGACTGACTTCCTCGAACCCAGGACTAACCGGCCTCCAAGAGTCACTCCTCAGCACGATCATACACCTCCGCATGCCGTTTGCATCCGTAGAATCCGTCTAGCCCCACACCTTCTGCTTTCGAGCTCACGTTCCTCCCCGACTCTTGCCAACACAAGATACTGCCATTCGAGCTCCGTCATCCACCGACTCACACTGCACCACCAATAGATAACTAGCCACACTTCTGAGACTTCGGCATCCGTCTCACGACTGCACAAAACCCGATAAGAATAGCCATCGAGCTCCCCGTTCCTGACTTCTGCCACAACGCGATACTGCCCATCGAGCATCCGTCTCCCCGACTCTGCGCCCACGCGATACTGCCAAAAAATGCAGAGCTCATACTCCGCGACTCTGCCGCCAACCAATACTGCCATATCGAGCTCACCGTCTCCCGACTCTGCCCCAACCGATACTAAAAAAGCCAATCGAATTCGCCTGCGCTACGTCTATTATTTATCGCACCAGGAACCGCACCATATGCAAATTCTCGGATCCAATACGACTCAGGGGCGGTAAGCCAACGGCTCAGCTCGAATCTGTGATGAGAAAAGGGGCGTGAATCTTTTCCTGATCCACAAAATTTGCATATCCGATATTCCGATCAAGATGCGGATCTAGAGGCGGAGGCCAGACGACCCGCGACTTCCCTATGGATGGATAAGATGTGGGCGTGTAGCATTCACTGATCCGAATCACTCCTCCGGAAAAACACGCCATTCTGCACATCGCGGCCTCGCGGTGTATCGCTGAAAAATAGCCCGAACGCTTCGGTGTTCCCACAGGTGGTAAGCGGGAAGTGGCCGATAGTGGAGAACAGATGGTGGAGGGGTTTATCGGCGAGTGTCCCGATGGCCATAGGCTGCGTGTATTGGGAATAGGGGTGATGGTGAAGGTTTGCGGTAACGAGTGGTGAAGGTAAGTTGTGGCTGCATGGCAGTTGTTGGTTGTTGATTGAGTGCGTTGGACTCAAAACACAAAGGTAGATCAACGAAGAAAAACGCCATAACTCAAAGGATCAAGCAGCCCGAATGAATCACATTATATACCCTCATAAACAATGGGTTTTGGGACCTACTACACATGTAACTTTAAGAAATATATACTCCACTACGGGAACTTTATGGTGTAATAGCGAATTTCCAAATAAAAAGACCGTAACAATATATATTTATATATTACATATATATGATTATAAAAAATATAATAATTATTGCAGAAATTACGCAAAGCCCAGTCGAAACGTAGGACGATCGAGCCGACGGCAGACTCGAACGACGCGAACCAAAAAAGACAATCGCACCAATAGCAGGAGCGAGGAACAATTACAGTCGTAGACCCTAACGGAAAACCGGCTAACAGCGCAAGGAAAATCACAGTCACAGGGTGGAGCACCTTTCGACCTCACCGAACATCGTAGCAATCGCCCACCGCCGATAGGTATAAGAGTTGTACGCCAAACTCGACCTATACCTAAAGTACAAAACAAAAAACCAAAGCGGAAAGGATAAAAAAACCAGGAGCCGATAGTACCATCGAGGGCAATCGATCACGGACAAACGAGCCGCATTGGAACGAGCCGTATCCGTACTAATTCGGGATAACGCGAAAGCGGATGTTTATCGTCGAGAACGGACTCAAAAGACGGTTCAAGATAATTATATACCAAAGAGGAGCGTATAAATTTGCACACCCACTACGGAACCCCTTTACGTGAAAGCAGGATGGAGGTATCAACTAAAAGAAAGACGAAGCAGATTAAACGGGAAAAAACAGTTTCAAGCACAATGCACATTTAATTCCGCGGCACGCAGGAAGCACAAACTATAGCAAACAAAAACGTATTTACAGTCAAACAAATTAATGATATGACACATAATATCAAACAGAACAAAAGAAATCGCACAGCCACACATATAAAAAGGAGTTAAAAACCGCTACAACACAACGGACCAACTATAAACAGTTTACTACACAAAAAAAAATTACAAGACACAGCGCCCAAACACAGCATTCAACACCACCGAAGCAAAGAAAAGACCCCATCAAAGGCAGGGAGTACAGAACTGAGGGAGTGGGCCTAAATGCGCGAAATGGGACCAATATGGATGAGCGGCCAGGCCCACGAGACGGAAAGGGTCCCTACACGCGCATCGTGGGACGAGCCGCAGAATGTACGCATGCATCGGACGGTTCCGTGGGCACCTGCTGTAGTGGGTGGGGAAACGGGGACCCCATTGTCGCAACTACTCACAGTGCGCGAGGGGAAAAAAGGAGGGAAACATTGTTTGATAGGGCTCTGGGGAGGAGAGTATGAGGCTGGCTTGCTTGGATCAGCCGCGCGACACGCGAGCCCTCCAGGTCACCTCAGACCGTAATCGCTACTTCCCAGCAGAAAAACAAATAACCGTCTGCCCCACAAGATCTTCGACCACACACGATATCACTCGAGTCCGTCTCCCAACGACCACAGCCCAACTGACTTCGCTCCACGCGAGAGATCTGCATGCTAAATACCAGCACCGACAAAAACTACACTCCCACGAAATAAACTGCATGCTACCAACCGAACTTACCCTCGATACTGCTACCTACCAAACCGAACACTCCTCCACCGACACTGCTCGATAACTAAAAGACTTCTACAAACATCACTAAATAAGCGCTCGCTATTTTATCGACTTACAGGAGAACCCACCATATAGACAAATTAATGCGATCCACAAACGACCGAATCAGGAACGCGGGGCCACGCTGCCACGATTGGAGGAGAAAAAAGGGGGCAGTGTATCATTCTGAAACCTCAAATTTGCATATGACCCGATTTACGTCAGGCAGAGTCTGAGAGAGCGAGGCCAGCCAAAAGCCCCTGCGCTTTCCCTGAGAATTGGAGTGGATCAGATGATGGGCGTGTTCATTTCTGAATCCGAAATTCTCCTCACGACCCGCACACTGTACTCGAGCGTACTTCCAGCGTGTCTAGCTGAAAGACACGCTAGACGCTCGGAAAACGTCCAAAGGTGGCCCGCGGAGAAATGGCGTAAGGAGAAGGTGGTTTGGAGGGTTTTTCGGCATGATCCGAAAGGCCAAGGGCAGCTGTATAGGAAATGCGATGATGTGAGAGTTATGCCGGTAAGACAAAGAAGTGGTGAAGGTTAAAGGTATTTTTGACTGCTAGAGGCAGATTGTATGTTGTTGTTGGCGTGGGTGTAGCTCAAACAAAGGTAAGAACGAAAAAAACGCCTAAACTCAAAAGGATCGCAGAGCCGAAATGAATCACAATTAATTCCCTTCTTAATACAATGTGATTATGGGCTAACATACAAAGCATGTACTTAAAAAGAAATATATCTCACCTACGAGGACCTAGTATATGAGTGTTTGCGATTTCCAAGAGACGACAACTAACCCACCCTCACCCTTTTACAGAGACATCGTACCCGATCGTCAAATTAATCGTAGTGGCTCATCATGTGTAGTATACTCCCACCTAAGTACACGTTTTAACCATACGGATCCCTGAGATAGCGACATTCATGTAATTCGTGATCCCCAAAAAATAATAAACCTGAGGGCTGAGTAACTAAAACTAAACAAGAACTCAACTCAACACAGGACAACTTATAAAATAAAATTGCCGGCGCTAACAACCAAAATATAAATGCCGGTGGAAGCGCAACTCATTTTACAATACAACTATAACACCATTAAACCTTATAATTAGCACTACTATAAACCATGGCCGCAGGATAAGACACTGCAGGAAAAAGGAGAAGTCCAAAAAGGAACCGAGTGCAAAAACACAGGGCCGCCAAGCTAGCAATGGCCCGTGATTGCAATAGCATAAAAGCTGCCAACAAAGGACCAGATTCACCTAGCCAGGGCTTATGAAAAAAACGTGTGCACTTGCGCACGAACATACTGAGCGCGCATTAGGAAATGAAACAGGGGGGTGCAAAGCAAAATGAACACGGGGCTAGTGAACAGGGAGGCAGTGGGACAATGACATGGTCAAAGAAAGAGCACATAGCCTAGCAGAAAAGCAGCCGTTATGCAGGCAAACACAGCAGGCAGAAAAACGCCACTGGCCGGCACAGGCATTGACAGTAAAAACACCAGACAGAACGATCCGAGTAAACCGGAACACAGGCCTTGCAAGAAACAACAAGCCGATGAGTTGGCCGGAAAACACGGCCCACAAGCAGACACAACAGCCGGCAGAACGAAATGAAGTTGAGCCAGCCTTTGCTAGACAGTGGGAGGTTGGTGGAAGGGGAGTGCGGATGGTTAGTTAGAGCCACACAGAAGGTGGACACGGACCATAAACCCATACCTGTTCCCTCCCTGCACAAACCTATCAGCCTATAGCCCTGTCACTGTACCATACACACACTCACAATTATATTGTAAAACCAGATATAGGCCGCACACACTTATTTTTTTGTTGTTATTTATTATACACTTCCCTACTAATCCACCCATAAATATCGTCCCCTAAACCCATTTATCCGTCTTTGTTCGGTAACTAAACCTAATAAAAAATCGTTTTCCATAGCCTACTCCAAACAACCCTACGTTCCTTCGCCCGAGAGGGGAATAAGGGAGAGCTAAAAAAGCGTCCTGTTGTCGAGAGCACAACAAAAGCCTCAAGATGGCCTCACCACAGAAAGTTCAGCGATCTCTAACCCAAAGTGAGGTCCAGCGGACCCACAACAGAGAAGAGCGGGGATGGATGGTGCAGGAAGAAGGGTTAACACTTCCTAATCTAGACCACTACCTTTAAACTGTTAAACTACCCGCGGGGCTTTCAAAAAAGCGACCTCATCGCATTAATCTATATGAGATTTCTATAAAACCCCAGATTACCCAGTCGCCTGTGTTGAGATGTCCACAATCTAAATTTCTGGCACAATCGCCCTCTAAATTTCGCCATCGTGCCCTTGCACGGTTATCGTGGCTGGGAACGAGACGTGGCTACCCTATTGGAAGGCAAACGCCCTCTAGAGATTCCCCACGATGGACACCAAAAAAAAAAACCGGGCACAAACACTGCAAAATCCAGAGCCTGACCAGCATCCCATAAACACCAGGGATGCCCCCACATGGCAACATCGCCCTGAAACGCACACAGTGGCAAGGACTGGCGCCACCGGGCACCCCTTATTCCGAGGGTCACACACGTGCCCACAGAACACTAAAGAGCCACAATAAAGCGGCAACGGCGTCCGAGCCCAACCGCACCAAAGCGGTAAGCGCACCCGAGTGCGCACAATACGCTAAAACAAAATACGGCACCCCCCACAATGGGCCCCATATAGGGCGCTAACCCGCCGTAACTAGCCACGGTAGCCACGGGATACCACATAAAAAATATAAAAAACAGCGGATAATCTAAATCGCAGCACTACGCATCACCAGCCCGTGCACAAGGGCCTCCTGCACCCACTCCAAATAGGTATCCAGAGACCTACACTCACACACCAACAGCAAAACGAGCCTCCTATATCTTTACAATTAACCTAACCCAGGCTAAACACTCACTTTAGCACTGACACGACCGGGTCACCATTGGGTGGGAGTCACTCCCTCACCACCCCAATCACTACATCGCACCAATGAACATTACAATCGCTCCAAAAACTACCAGACCCGCTGGGCCTCACAATTCACTCAACATGTTTCCCACACAACTCAACCAACACATAAATTAACACATCGCTGAATCTCTGCCAATCCTTCTAAACTACAATTACCCATAACTATCATCGTGCTACCCACGTCATCCTATAAACACTAGCAATGCCACGTTACCAGTTTAACAAATAACGTAGCTAAGCTAACGTCCCCTCTACACAAATCACAAAGTCTGTCCAACAAGTCCACACATATCTAAAATCATTTTCCACCAATACCTAAAATCATCAAAAAATACCCTCTACCTAATCCATTCCAAGACGGACTCCATGAGAGAGATTACCCCATGCCCCATGAAAGTCAAGTCCTAAACTAACACCATAAACCCCTAAACTATTCCATCCTGGGAACCCCTGGTAAGAAGGGGTCATTTCAACCTTGCCCACAGGGGACTACTGTTTCACAAAGAAAATAACCAAAAGACCGAGGCATGCTTCCGTAATATTATGTATTTCACAATTAGCGACACAGCAAGCGCAGAGGCAACTACAACAGCACCTGCATCTTGCACCTATCCCGTGACGATCAAAAGCAGCTGCATACACGTGTAACAATCGTATACCCTCATTGGACGGTCAACAATCCGGCAGGGAGATTATCCACCCTCCTGCCCAAAAGGAATTCCAAAAAACACCACAAGTGCAGCATGACGTCACCAATAAAAAACAACTAGCGACACCACCCCAACGAAACCCACATCGCACTCGAGGGGACTCCCCAACGCGAATACATGTGCTACTGCCCGTATGGAGCCTAACAACAAAAGAAAAGAAACGCATCAGCGTGGGAGAACCCATACAGATCACCAAATCCGTATCAACTGACTAAACTTTGTCACGTAAAAAAAAACCGACAGGGATCGGGACAAAAATTACACCGCTGGCGTTTCCGGACCGGGCCCTTCACTCCCACCGCAAAGCGAGCACAGATGAGAAGATCTCGTGCAGCTAGCACAGCACGGAACCTCGCAGCTCGACATGCTGATGAAAAACCCCGGACGCGGTGACATACAGCTAACAAGCCGCATACCCCGGTTATAGTCTCTAGTCGCAGTCGTATCCGTATCCAACCACGAAAACACACATGCGTGTTACGACGGACACATACTAACACTCACCATTACAACTACACAAAAAAACCAAAAATGGGAACACGGCTGGCATAGCTCGACCAAACATGACCGAACACCGGTAATACAATCCCTCACACACTAGAGCGACCTAACACCAACTAGAGTCTCACCTCACATACACCAAGCACCTTCTCAGAACACAACCGTTGCTTTTGCACAACGCAGTGCCGTTTCTGGCCGCACGAGACCGATACATCAAACCATGGTCTTTCCAACCACCGCACCCGTGGACTCCTCCAACACACAGTGAATCAATCCACACAAGAACTGCGGTACACAACCTATCACAACACAGCACGCGGTAGAGAAGCACAAAGCAATCGCGACAAAACAAAAAAAAAATCAAGCCACCAGAAAACACGCACTCACGACAACGAGGGTCCGCACTCACACCTGGGGTCTATCCACAACACACAGGGGCGCACACTCAACAACCTTGCATCCAACAACAACGCAGGAAACAACCAACTGGGGATTTCACGTGTCCCCACAAGGGTATCCAGGCGAGGGCCCTCTATAACCCCACCAAGCTGCAACGTGCACCCGGTCCACCAGCACACGTCCCTTATCAACTCCGCTTGGAGAGCACGAAAAAATACCGAACCCACTGAGTGTCGTGATTACGATTCGAGGGGGCAAAAACTCCTCCCACGTTCCTAGGAGGCAGCCATCCCGCTGCTCGCAACCGGGTCTCTACCCAGATCCAGCGAGCATCGACCACACATTAAGCCTCGCTAACATCCTGTGTGTGATGTGTTCCTGTTCCTTTAACCACGTCTTTAATCACGTGCAGAGTCTGCACTCACTACTTCTACTACACGTACCAAAACGCGTCCTCTGTACAATTTGTAAGTATCTGTTTGTCTCTCGTGTCCTATTAGACTACACTGCTTCTTATTGGCGTCTTTATCCCTATCTATTTACAATAGGTCAACCTTGCTTTCTCTTAAGCTCGCTCCCGTCCTAAAACCCTCTGTTTCCACTCCTTGCTAGCTATCAGAAAGGATCTCACGCGTACCATCATCCTTGCTTTCCGTCACTTCATAGTTCTTTCTCTACCCTCCCATTCCTTTCACCATACGTGTCTTATACATTTATTAGGTTTCACTGAGATTTGTCTCTCGATCTTATTAGACTCATACATTTCTTTCTGGCGTCTTTACCCTATATTTTACAATAGGTCACACTTGCTTTCATCCTTAAAAGATCGCTCCCATACCTTCCCTCTGTTTCACTACCTTGCTCACTTAATCAGGATCTCGCGTACGCATCATACTTGCTTATCGCCCCGTCTAATTGTTTTCTTTCTCACTTTCCCTCCCAAAATTCCCTATTCACTTCGTGTCATTATCTCAACACTGTGTCTGGCAATACTTCACTACCATCCTTCAGTTCATTAATTTCAAAACTCACACGTTTTATTGTATTATTTGTTTTCTCACCCACAGTTTTACTCACTGCTCTTTTCATCAATTTTCCAATCTCATACGTTTACTATCAATTGGCCCATTTCCTTGACTGTGTTTCATATCGCATGATTCTTTGTCTATCATCCTCAACAAATACCGCCACGCAATTATTATCATTTCCAATTAGTCAAAACCTCAGCTTTACAATAGAGGTTCTTATTTGTTTTCTATCCGACATATGTATCTCATCGTTCACTTATCACATCACATCACAACATCATCTCCCATTATCTCTATCCTGACTTCAATTCGTTGCTAACATCAACAATCAACTCGGTATCCCAACTTCATATTCTATTCCTTTATTCGTCGTTCATTTTCAAATTCAATATCTTATCACATGTTTTCATAATATTACCAAAGCTGATCTCTCTAGTCCTCATTCTGTAATCTCGTTATTTTCATTTTCAAGTTGCATGAGACTTCCGTTCATCCTGATACGATAATCTATTGTTACTTATCAGGACTATTCGTTGTTCCTCATTCTAGAACAACGCTCAGAGTGGGTTTCCTATCCATTAGATCGAATATTCCTTTCTTCATGTTCTCATATCGTTACTCTTCCAAAATCATTACTTACTTTCTTGCATCTCATTCTTTAATCTGGAGCCTTAAAACACGGCTCCAAGCACTTGATCGAAAAATTTATGTACAATGGTTCCTTACAAGTTACATATCTCCAACGTATCACTAGATCTTTACCTCTCATATCAACATCTTTCACAGCTCGTATTTGTAACTCAAGAAACATCTTATTCTTTTCTAATTGCCTTTCTCATATACAATACAACCAATACTTTTCCAATACTTACACTTCCCAGTTATTTATCATATAACTCCTTAGGCCATATACCATAGAACTTCCTCGCCGACACATCGGGCCGAAATTGGTGGTTGAGAGTCGACGCACCGAACCGTGGAGTCGTGGCCAATTCGTATGGACGAGACCAATTTTAATCACCAACGAGCCCATAAATAAAGCCGCTGCAGTCCGTGTTTGCGCCAGAGGGCGATCAGCAAGATCGACCATTATAAAATCGCGACGCACATTTTGCCAGGCAAAGTCCGGTGCTCAGAAGTATGAAGGGTGAGCCTCACCATGCGTAGATTCAAACAATTACAAACACAGTAGATAAAAACAATCCAGGCCATAGGATCCCTACATTACATACACACATACATTAATCTACCAACCCAGGCACTCAAACGCATCAGCACTTAGAGACGACCAATCTTAATATCCACACGATAAGAGGGTTAAATTATTTAAGCTCAGCATCGTAATTTGAAGAGAGGAGAAAGTAATAAGGGGGATCACGCTCCTCTTCAACCCCTGGACACAGATTCACCTATCAGAATTTAGCTTGGAGACGGAAGGGAATTCGAATCAAACACATCCCTGTAACAACAAGTGGAGTGTAGCATTCCCGAGCACACGCCCAGTACGGAAGTGAACGAAAATCAAAGGACCACGCGAAACTTCGAACCAGCGACCAGAAAAAAAAAAGCCAATACGCCCCACAAACAGAGACGGACAAAATAACAATTCAGAGTCGTGAACCTAACAACCGACTACGGCGAGGATTCACAGTCA
>JAXMNL010000495.1:23424-34683 GCA_035128595.1 Eptatretus atami
CCTCACCGAGCGCACCCAAAACAGACACCCTCACCAGTACACCCTCAGCAGCACACCCTCACCAGGTACACCCCACTAGCACACCCTAACCAGGACACCCTAACCAGCACACCTTAACCAGGGACAACCCTCACCAGCACATCCTCACAACGTCACCTTCACCAGCACACCATCACCCCACACTAGGCACAACCCTAACCAGCACACCCTATCCAGCACACCTAACCAACACCCTCACCAGCACAGCCTCACCAGGACTTGTTTTGTGTGGAAAATAAATGGAAGGATGAACGAAATGAAAAGGATATTAATTGTAAACGAAAGGTCTTAAGGTCTGATGTAAAGTTCAAAAGTGTGAAATGTTGTAAACTGTTCGAGGACTCCAAGGTGTTAGAGGTCCAGTCTCAGGGGTTAACAGGGTCTGAAGCATCTCAGCATTTCTCAGTGTTATAAGGGGTCTTAAAGGTCTTTGGGACCTTGAGATGTTCTTCTTCTTCTTCTTCTTCTTCTTCTTGAGTAGGCAGCTGGGCTGCCCGGTAGCTATCGTTTTGTGTGGCCGTGATTATTCCGCTGATGCTGTCCCCTACACCAGTACATTGATACTCATTTCACCGACCTTAGGAGGATGACAGGCTGAGTCAACCCCACCTGGTGCAATTCAACGACTCGCAAACTCAGGACCCCATATTGTGTGTCGGGCGTTGGTGGCGATAAACGACCACCAGGTTGGAGCAGTAGAGCCGTCTCCCACCGAAACAGCCCGGCAATTTAGGTCGTGACTCTCGGATAATCCGAAAGGTCACTGGGTCACTTTAAAAGGACCGTGGTCGCCAATATCTTGACGGCGTGAGAAGGGTCCACTTGTCATTCCAATTTACCTAAGTACTCACGCCGTCTAGCTACCGGGGAGACCACACCCTCGTCCGACTCTGTCCGAACCGAGTCGCATTGTACGACTCGGGTCGCGTACCGAGCGGAGTTTCCAGAGCCGCGCCGTCCAATGAAATTACCGCCCAACGGCCTACTAATTCCCAATACGCACCGTGCTGGGCCAACGGTAGAAACGACAGGCAACGAAACTGGAACATTTAACAGAATATTTATTCACAATAATAAGAACACAGTGCAGACTTTAATCACGAATATCAGGCAGGCAATGCTACAATGAGCAAAAGCACTATAACAATCTACTAATATCAGACTGGGCCCACGGACAGCACAACAGAACACCACACACCAAAAGGAATGGGACCCTGTGGGTCTTTATCGTCCCTCAAACCCAGGAGGGAAAAGGGCAAAGCTGGTACCAGGCCTTGTCGGGGTACCTCTCCACCTTCGGCGGCACACCGTTCTTCAAACCACCACGGTGGGACTCGAACCCACGTCCGAAATCCACGGGCCCATCGAAACCTGGCTGCTCGGCTTCACCATCCACGATGAGCCACCGCAATGGACGCAGACGAAAAAGCCCCACGACCAAGCCAATCGCCACGATGAACTCCGCACACTGTCCTGACAACCACTCTACTCTTCTTGCCATGTCTGGAGGGATTCTCTTCCCCTCCCACTCGCCTCCTGATTGACAAGGGTTGTCGGGCGACAAGGGCTCCCTCATTGGTGGGGGCCTCGGGCCCTGCTCGCCCTTCGCCCATTGGCTGGGAGGGAAAACGCTCCATGCCCTTATCGGAGCGGAGCCTCGATCTGAGAGAATGGAGCTCCGCCCCGCCTTCAGCCAAAAAAGTGGGCCAATGGCAGTCGATGGTGCGAGAGGTGAAGGGGGTTCGTTGAAAAAAACTAACACATAAATAAACTTCGCAGCGCACACATGTAATTCCCGTTTAGACATGGGGTGGACCCCAACTATAAACCACATACTTATCGAGATAACTGAGTTACGGGGACTGCTGTCTGTGTGCAAAAGGCTTCCGGATTCGTAACAATATCACAAACCAAGCCACCCGAACCACTCAGCAAACACCAGACTTTTGAGATATCGAAGCGGGTCTTAAACGGTCTAAAACTTCTAAGGGCTTAAGGTTGTTTTATATTACTTGATATTTTGTATAAATATGTACTCGAGGCTCATGAAGAGCTCGTATTAGTTCACTGAACGGATCAGACACACAGCTCGCTTTAAAGATTTTAAATCTAACGGTTTCACCCTCGCGGTAGTTTTTTAAAGGCAGATCATTTTTCACGTTTGAAATGGGCGGGACACTTTTGTTTTCCCGTTCCATCCCTGCTGATGAGAGTACAACGACACTCTCATTGAGTGTGCTTTGTGGTATACAGGTCGGTCAAGTATGGAGCATGTGCCAGAAAAGCGCGTCGCTTTGCGTACACTTCCGCCGCGTACTCCAGGGGCCTCCGTCGAAGCCTTCAGGGTTTGCGTCGATGGTTGCCCCCCAGGGCAGATGCCAGGGCCCATCCCCATCTCCTTGAGATTGCGATCAGCCTGCTGGCAACCACGAGGCACGTGGTCGACCCATGGGCTTCCTCCACTCACGAGACTAAAAAAACCCTCGCTCAGAGAATCTTGTGAGCAGGATCAGCGTCAGGAAAACGAGCCACATGTCCATAAACAGCCGCAACTAACGCTCACGGACTATTTCATTAACAAATTCTCATCCGAGTCTCTCTCAGCAACCGCTCGTTGGGACACCAAGTCCGACCATCGATAGCCAGGATTCTCGAAAGAGCCTCGGTACCAAAGAGCAATTAAGTCCCGTCTCAGATCCTTGGTCACAGGTCTAAGTCTCGCATCCATAGAGCAAGACTGGAAACACAAGGGACCTAAAGACTCGGCTTTCGTTCCTCCCGCACAGTATCGACAGCAGCCAACACGCCATGATCCAGTAATCCATGACTCCCCAGGCCCGACCCAAGACGTCTATTGACCTCTGACGCAACCAGCAGAGAATGATGATCACTGCCAAGGTAAGCTGAATCTCTCCCACGACCTCAACATCCTCACCACAAACAGACACAACAGGGACAGCAGCATCCAAGATGTCATTGAAAGCCTGGATCTTAGTTTGACCCAAGAAACCCGTTAATCCACGGCTCCGACTCCTCAATTTCAGCACCATCGAGCGCCCCCAAAAGGATATCTAAAGTCTCCGCAAAAGATGACAGCATCATCTGCCGAGATTTCAAGGTCCGAGATCTATGACATTCCCAAAACGATGCAGCCGCAGCTTTGATCTCTCCGACATCCTCCCTAGAATCCAGTCCATGGAAGTGCTGAAAAGTGTGGGGGGCAGTACACCACCCTGACGAACTCCAGTAAAAAATGGAAATAAAATCAGAGATGGTACCACCACATTTCACAGCACTCTCAGTACCCAGAGTGGAGGTCAGACAACAATCCGATCAGTTTTGGTGGCACCCCACGAAGACCAAGAATCCTCCACAAGGGAAGGGAGGCCATCCCGATTCACTGAATCGAAAGCTTTACAGAGATCAACATAAACTACAAGCAGCCCCTGTCGAAACTCTCGTCTGCGTTCGGTGAGGACCTCGTAAGAGCAAAGGATACCGGTCAACGTATGACCTCTTGGTGTTTAAAGCCTGACTGCCCTGGGATTGCTGGGTGCTCAATCAGATGGTGGTTGAAACCCTATCAAGAATTATCGAGCAAAGACCGTTGCCCGGCACTGAGATGCAGCGTCCACCCCTCGGTAGTTGGTTTGCAGTCCTTGGCGAGCACCCTTCCCTTTCCAGAGAGGGACAACAAGGCCCCTTCTTCCAGTCAGTTGGATTGATGCGAGTGTTCCAGGGCAGAGCACAGAACTGCATGCAACGACCGAGTGCAGCATTTCCAACAGCCTTGAGAAGTTGGCAGCATGGATGCCCACAGGATCCCTGAGCTTTACCCGTGTTCAACCGGTTGCAGGCCGCAGCCCGTGTTTCCAACAAGCGGAAAGGTGGACCGACAGTTGATGGAGAGTCAGCAACAGGGATTGTAACAACCCTTGACGTTCCAACTCGGACAAGCCGGTGGATCAGCCTGGTACAACTCTCAAAGTAAACCGGCCCAGCGGGCCTTCCACTTTCAGGACTTCCGCTTGTCAAGAGCTACCCACTCCCTGCTCTAACTGCAGTGCTCCGAGGGATGCGCGTTGGATGAACGCAATGCGCGAATTCCCTTTGAAAGCGGGACGAAAATCACTGTCCAGAGGGTGATGCTCCTTACCCCTCGACAGATTCCTCGCACACAGGCCTTCCTTGTCCCACCCTTAGGCACGTACAGTTTTTTTGCCCTGAGCACCCTGAACAGCTCGGCTCTGCCATTCAGCCTGGCCCTGCGACTCTGCGTCAATGGTGTCCAGTGTCCCTTGAGAGACAAAATTCTTCTTTGTGCTGCGATGGAAAAAGAATTTTGTTCTCTTGCAAGGACACTGGTTTTATGTATCCTTGTTTATGATATCGTCACGCTGAGGCTCCTTTTTCCTTTGTTCTTTTCCCACAATGGTCATGCCGTCCATCAACATGACCCGGGGATACTCGTGCCGTCAACAGGACAACACCTCTTCCTCCACACCCTTGTGGACCTCTCCCACCCACCACCACGGTCACCACACAAAGTGGCCAGGGTATGCCAACGGTTATTGGGAGCGCGGCCGGACGGGCCAGGACGGCCTCCACCAAAGACCCTTCCATCCGGATTTTGGACCCTGCGTACCACGACACGACGGCTTCCTCGCACTTCACGAACTCCTGGTGACGTCCGGGACGCCAACACGGTCCGTTGGAAGATGTGACCCAGAAGCTGTGAGTGATGGTGAGTTCGAGCGAATGGTCTTCATGGTCACGCCTCCAGGTCAGAAAACGGTCCACAGACGGCTCCACCCGGGGTTTACCTGCCGTCATCATGCTCGCCATTCACTTGACGACGACCCTTCACCCGAACTACCTCGACCACACGACGTCACACTCAGCACGAAGCTCCACTGGTCCCACACCGTTCATAGTTCACACACCTCCGGTACACGGCTCGGAGAAGGTCCAGTAGCATCGCCCAGGATGCTCCTGGAAGGTCACACAGAGCGAGGACCCGGCGATATGGGGCTCCGCCGAGCACTCCGCATCCGGAACTCACAAAGCCTCCAGCCTGGTCACGTATTTCCCTCTGATAGAACGATAAATGGTCTCCAAAAGGACTCGTTCCTTCCCTCAACCACCAGCAGAGTGGAGTTTTCGTTGTGGTGAAGGGGGGGGGGAGAGTATGATATCTCAAACCGCTGAAAACCCGACGTGAAGCGAACAGTCAACCAACCCGCGCGACGAATCGGCTTGACGAACTCAACGTTTTCTTCAGATATCAATGGTTGTTTTTCGGGCTCAGGCAGTGAACGTCACGATGCGTCACCAATCGCTTTTCACCTCCTGATTCCCTTCCGTGGAACACGTGTGTGAGAACAACACGGTTTGTGTCCCACAGAGGGTGTGCTGGATATAAACACACTCGGTGATCATGGTCATTGCACACTCCAGCCTGGCTCAACAGGTACGTTTTGTGTCCATGGCCATGACGGGCCGACTTAGCATCCAGATCTTGATACTTCACCAAACACGATATCACCGACCAACTCAATCCACAAACTTATTTGAGAGATCGTGTCTTCATCTTTTCGAGTAATATACAAAACATTTACTCTTTACTTCGTTTAACTGAGGGCTGTGATCAGAGATCCCTGTTGGTTCCCGGTTTTGCCAACCGTTAATATTACTCCACCAAATTTTGGGGAGATCTTGAAACTTCTGCGCTCAAAATTAAAATAAACACTTTAAATTTAATTATTTTTCCAAAAAGATGCGGACAACCACGCTTGCCAAAAGGTTTAAATAATGGGAAATGATAATAATGTTTTAACAATGGAAAAAATATGAAAAAAATTAAAATAGAAAACAATGAAAAAATATATGGACAATTTAATAATCAAAAATTAATCATTGAAGGAAAGAAATAATTGGAAATTAAATTAATGGTCGGTTCGATGTGTTTATGAGGAGGTTGGATTGCCAAGTAACGGAAACCTGTAGAGGAGTAAGTAATTGTTAAGTGATGCTGAGGAGGCAGCGTATGTAATTTGTAGACAAGGGTAGAAGAGTCGGTTGATGTGAAACACTTTTTGTGGAGGTGGATTGGTGAGGACTTCCCATCGGAAAAAGAGCACAAAATAAGTTGAAAAATCAAAGTTCTGTTGTCTCTAATAAGACCCATGGTTTATATTCTATTTTGTATTTGTTTTTTAATCTCTAAAAATCATCCCATAAAAGATGTTCGTCATTATTTAAAGTTTTGGCAGAATAATGAAATTTTAGTGATTCTGAGTTGGTTTCATAAAAGAGCTCAGATTGATAGTAATTTTTATTTTTTATGTTTGTTTACTATTAAACAAGGCTTAGTCTTGATGGAAACTGTCATCAGATTTCGTGAAATTGAGTATATTGAGTTGAGGGTCCAAATAGACCCAGTTGGCTAGATTAGGTTGAATATGTTGGATGATGAGGGTCAGTTAAGTACGAAACTGAATTCTGCATCTTACGAAATGTAAAAGGGTTGTTTGGTACTTCTATGATACAATTAATACTTCATATTCGTCCAAATAACGTAATCAGATTAAAGTACCCAATTACTTGAACGGAAAAGTACATCAAAATTCAGGGTGAAGACATTTTGGGTAAAACAAACATATTTAATGGTTAAGCACTGTACACCTGATCATAGGACGTACAAAGAATGACAACCATTTGCAGGTGATGTGGAAGAACTTCCTACAAGAGCGAACAACAAACACATACTATGGGATCAAGATAATCCCAAATTGAGAACAAAATAGAATTCCAGTTCATTGTTCTCACTTTTATAAATAATAAATGAATCGATGTGGTGTGTTTAGTTTGTGTGTTATGTGTGTTTGAGTGTGTGTAACAACCTCATATTTTGCGTTAAAGGGTCATGTTGACAGAGCATGTTCGAAGTTTTCTTGTTCTCAGTTTTCCGTTCCGAGGGTTCTTTTCAGGCATTCGACACCGAACCCCAGCAGCGTCCAACTGTCTCTTTGCAGTGATTTTCATTCCCAGGGAATGTTTTGGAAGATCTCAGTGAGGGGTTTTCTTTATCACTCCTGTAGTTCTGCTCTCACCGTACAATTTCAGTTTTCTTCAGTTTTCCAAGTCATCTTCACCACATTTTCCAGCGTCCTGTATTTGGTCAATTTCATAATTTCGTGTATCATTTCGTCCAAAGTCTGGGAACTGAAACCTTGGATCAACAATGCCGACTTTTCCTTTCGTACCTGTTTGAGCGACCTGTCCGGATGCAATGCTTTGTTTGCGATGTCCACACTTGACGGGATCATCTTGTCACACAATGAGCAATATATGTAATTTTTGAGGATCGGCTCTGGTTGTTGTTTTTCCCCATTGGGGATTTGTTCTGGGGACCGGATGTTGAAATGTTTGTGAATGTGCCAGTTGTATTACCCTGCAGACGCTGTCATGTTCTTTCTTGTGTATAACTGATTCTGACATGAGTTTTTTACACCCCGAAAGGAAGTGACTGGTACTTCTAACCACAAAACCTGCATTTTTATTCAATTCGCTTAATCCCGCATTTTCTTAAAGCATTAGAGTAATGTCCTTGGTTTGAGGATTTGTGATGACTCGTTCTCCATCGCAATTAATTTGACCCTCTTCTTAGCCGTTCCATTGAGCCTTTGTTGTCGATCCCTGGATGCTGTCGAGGTCTTTTTAAATCTTCTCTGCTCTTTTTGTCATTATTCCCATTTGTCACAGTAATATCTACTGATATTATTTTGTAATTTCCTTTCTTTGCCAATCACTTGGGGCTGTGTTTGTTCCTTGTTTCGTTTTCCTGTGTAAGTACTGTAATTTCACCTGTTCTCCTTCACTAATAGTCCCCATGCTTCGGTGCGTCATTACGCTTTTCATGGAGGATGATTCCTCTCCTCCAAGATCCAGCCTCTGTTTCATTTTAATCTTCTACGATTTGTCTGGAGCCTCGTAGGTGTTGGTTGGCAGAACAGTGACACCTTTTTACCTCTTATCTTTGTTCTCGAAAGCTCTTGTAACTCGGTTTGTGTTGATCAAGGCCTGATAACTTGGACGAAAATCCTAAAACACACATAACACTTGCTACGCGTTTTCCCCAGTGTGAGTTCGTTTGTGGTTTTTCAAGGTTGATAATCACGAAACCTTCAAACACACAGAAACCATTTGTACGGTTTCTCCCCAGTGTGAACTCGTTTGTGTTTATCAAGGCTTGATGACTTGACGAAATCCGTTAAAACACACAGAACCACTTGTACGGTTTCTCCCACAGTGTGAGTTAGTTTGTGGTTTTTCGAAGTTTGATGACCGGACTAACAACCTTAGCACCACACAGAACACTGTACGGTTTTCTCCCCAGTGTGAACTAGGTGTGGTTATTTCAAGTTGATAACTGACAAAACCTTAGCACACACAGAGCACTCGACGTTTCTTCCCCAGTGTGAATCGTTTATGTTTATTCAAGTTGTTAAATGATTTAAACACTTTGAGAACCACAGAACACTCGTAACTTTCTCCCCAGTGTGAACTCGTTTGAGTTCTTCTCCCTGGTTGGTTTCTCCCCTTGGTTGGGTTTCTTCCCCTTGGTTGGGTTTCTGCCCCTTGGTTGGGTTTCTCCCTTGGTTGGTTCTCTCCCCAGTGTGGAAATCTTCGATTGTGATGGAAGATTCGATGTCTGATACAGTCTTGCGTAACACACTGAACGATTGTAGTGTTTCTCCCCCAGAGGTTCTTGATGTCCAGGTAATATTGATCACAATCAAACTCCTTAGTCCACACAGAACATGGGTTAGGGTTGCTCATTTCTTTGGATTTGGCGGGTACCTTAAATTACCTTGGTGTTTGTCGGAGACACAGCTGTTCAATTTTATCCGTGTCTCACAAAGACATTGCTGATTTTAAACAATCTTCTGTGTTGAAGAACTGGGTAGATGTTCGGGAAAAAGAAACCTATTTCATTTCTTCTCTGCAAACACAAAAACCAACAGAACTAGATGAGGTCATGATGTGTTATCTCAAGGAATTATTGCATACAAATCAGGCCGTCAGATAAATTAGATTATGGGGGGACGTTAGACTGGCTTTTTGAAGAAAGAGAAATCAATTGTATATTTTTCCGTTGTTGTGATTCCCAATGACGATGTGAGGATGATCTGAGATCATAGTTACAAAGAATCGAAGAAGAGCAATCAGAGATTGCACACTCTCACCAGATCTTGTTTTGCAGTAGGTTATTTTGGATTCGTGTAAATCAAATATAGGCTGCCCAAACCATGTCACTATGACATCAATATGTGTGAGTCTTTTTTCGCATGTGAAGGCGTCACAAGTGTAAAGTTTTGCTTTGATCTGTTCAGCCATTTCAGAGAATAGATTTTTAAGTTTTTTTAGAAAAAAAAAATTGGACTGCGCGAATCACGTGACGATGACGTAATAAATGTTTTTAATGTGCACCATATTTATCCTCAAGACGACCCTCAAAAATTTTCATACTGATCGGATGTGGCGTTCTAACATGATGTAATTATGAGACGTCTTCACGAGAGGCCCTATGATGTTCATGAAAAATCACCTCATTCCCGCATGAAGGAGTTCCTTGCCATTGCCAAGTTTCAATTTTTCCTTGATGCGCGTTTCATTGATACAGAGGTCCCAAAGTTTTCCGTTTTTCCAATATGGCTGCCACACCACGTGACCTATTATGTCATAATATCAATTGAAAATTCTACCATTTATTCGGCTCGAATGGTGAAAATTTCTCTGAATCTGACAAGCTGTTGCGCAGAAAAACACGAAAGTTCTGTCGAGATACAGGAAAACAAAGAAACAAACAAGGAAACAAACAAAGAACAACAAAGAAAGAAAACTAACAGCAAAGAAACAGACAGACAAATCAAACAATAAGACAAACAAAAGAAACAAACAGAAATAAACAAACAAACAACAAGCAGTCATGATAGGTAACTTACGAAATCGTTCAACTGACCTCTGACCTTGTCTAATAAAAAAGCTGTTCTCTTAGAGAAGTGGCACGCCAAACAGAATTTGCTATGATGATTCTGTTACAACCATCAAAAAATCGAAAATGTTTGACCTCACCGTGACCTTGACTTTGACCGGATTTTTGACCAAAATCTAATCAAAACACTAGCCAACACCCTCCTGAATCACGTGGTGTAATTTGACATTGGGTAGCTTCTTCCGTTTCTCGAGTTATCTGTACCAAACCATCAAAAATCGAATGTTTTGACCTCACCGTGACCTTTGACTTTGACCGATTTTTGACCAAAATCTAATCAGCACTAGCCATCACCCTCCTTGAATCCACTTGGTGTAATTTTGACATGGGTAGCTTCTTCCGTTCTTCAGTTATTCGTGCCTACAACAAACAAACAAAACATACAACACAAACAAACAAACAAACAAGACGTCATAGACTGGTACTTACGAATTCTGTCAACTTGACCCTGAACCTTGGTCTAATAAAGGCTATTTTCTTAGAGAAGTGCGACATTCTCTTCCTCTTTTCCCTCACTAGCACACCCTAACCAGGACACCCTAACCAGCACACCTTAACCAGGACACCCTCACCAGCACATCCTCACAAGCTCACCTTCACCAGCACACCATCACGCCCACACTAGCACACCCTAACCAGGACACCCTATCCAGCACACCTTAACCAGGACACCCTCACCAGCACACCCTCACCAGGACTTGTTTTGTGTGGAAAATAAATGGAAGGATGAACGGAAATGAAAGGATATTAATTGTAAACGTAAAGGTCTTAATGGTCTCGATGTAAAGTTCAAAAGTGTGAAATGTTGTAAACTGTTCGAGGACTCCAAGGTGTTAGAGGTCCAGTCTCAGGGGTTAACAGGGTCTGAAGCATCTCAGCTTCTCAGTGTTATAAAGGGGTCTTAAAGGTCTTTGGACCGTTGAGATGTTTCTTCTTCTCTTCTTCTTCTTCTTGAGTAGGCAGCTGGGCTGCCCGTAGCTATCGTTTTGTGTGGGCCGTGATTATTCCGCTGATGCTGTGCCCCTACACCAGTACATTGAGTTACTCATTTCACCGACCTCAGGAGGATGACAGGCTGAGTCAACCCCACCTGGTGCTAATTCAACGACTCGCAAACTCAGGACCCCAATATTGTTGTGGTCCGGGGTTGGGTGGCGATAAAC
>JAXMNL010000496.1:494-18491 GCA_035128595.1 Eptatretus atami
ATGAGAGCGATGGTGAGGATGATAATTATGTAATCACGTTTTATCATATTTTCTTTAATATTGTAAAGGATGACTACTGAACATAGCAATGTCAACATTGGTTTTGAAAAATCGCCTTCTCTGATATTTTCCTTATGGCGGTCCTAAAAATTTAGAAAATGGTTCAAAAAATAGGCTGGAAGCTGGTCGGAAATAATGGCAAAATACAAACATGTACCTTTTCAATGGATTGTTCATTCTGAATGAATGTAGCAGTGATACATACTGTGTACTCTGCTGTTGTAATGTATTGTTTATTTTGTTTATGTTGCTAAACACAGCTTGTTATGATTTTGAACGTGATAAATGCAATGTTCATCTGCTGTCCTGTGCCGCAGTTGGCCACCGTAACCGTTTTGTACGACTCCAAGCAACCTCTCTAGCCACCAAAGATGAATGAGCATTCTCGGAGAGAGTAACCGGAAGCCTTGCATACATTGAGTGTTGGCAAAGGACAAGGCGAGGCAGAAAGGAAATCAAACACTTGAATGTTTTTCAAGAAGCGAGTAAATCACCACTAAGTTCATTTTGTCGATTTCGGTGTGGCGTCAAATGTCCACAAACGAGAACTCACAAAAAATCCAAGACATGCCAAAGAACGAATGAGATGTGCTGCGACTAATCACATTCGTCTATGATTGCGATTCACTTCAACGTGACATATTACATATGTTGATGTGACTGAACACTTGATATATCCATTGTGGCACCTTTGGTGTGTGCATTCGTGGTGTGATTGTGATGTGTGTGTGTGTGCACAGATTATTTAGCTCAGATTAGTCGAAAAGCTCAGGCAACTAATAAATGAATGAAACCCTACTCTTCCAATTTCCAAGACTAATAAAAAATCTGGTGGTCCACAGTGCATCACACACACACACACACACACACACAACAACACACAACACACACACACACACACACACACACACACCACCGAAGATATTTTTAATCGGCTTCGTTGTCTGTATGATGTCTCTGTCCATCCGTCCATTCAGTAATCTCCTAAACCTTGTACAGAAATTCCACCAATGTGGGTAGTTATGATCACCACGTGGCTGATTTGGTGACCATCTGAAATCCGGATCTGGGATATGAGAATTTTTTGAAGTGATTTCTTCACCATTGAGAGATAGGGCCAAAAACGAATAGTGCTGGTATCACATGGATATTCAGAACATGTAATGGGCCCGAGAGTTCTTGGTGGATCAGGCATGACGTGGCGGAGGTATGCGCTCCACGGTTTGCCCTTCTAGTTTTATTGCGTTCTCTCAGGGAGGCAGGCCGGGGTCTGAAAGAAGGGAGGGGCACTGAAATGCTTCCAACAGAAGTGTGCTGCCGGTTGCTCTTGAGTATTCTGGTTTCTTTGTTTTGTGTACTAATTTAATCTATCAACTTGTCCAAGTACAAGCAGATGTGAACAACTCTGTTTCAGAGCAATACCAAAAATAAATATATTAAAAGGCTCCTAACCTCAAAGAAACAAACTCCACCAATGCAGTCCTCGACGTACATCATCAGAATTTTGATAAACATTTTGTTTTGTGCAAAGAGATTTTGTCAACAAAGTTTAAAAAAAAATACTTTTTGAATGTTGCTTTTATTGCCAAAATAAGCCTCTTGTCGAAGCTTATTATTGGAATAGGACGGTCTCGAAGCAAATTGAGACTGTCTGTACTTGGTTTGATGATGCATGGAGAATTGTCTTAAAACGCAAAAGAACACGAGAAGGGCACTGCGGGTAGAGTGCATACCTCCATCGGCTGATTAGTTTTACGTTTTGTATCCCACCTATGGCTGAATCTGGATTCGGACCTGAAAACTTAATCGGCTTGTTCTCGTCTTATGAACTTCCACAATTATGGATCCGAGTAGTGATGATGGGGAATATAACTGATGTTTTTAAATAGGCAAACCTGATCGGCCACATGGTCTGTGGCCAGAATTATTAAAGTTTTTTTTTTAATCTGGGGTTTTTAAATATATATATATATTTTTAATTTTTTTTAAATTAAGACTCGCTTGGCTGTACCTGGATGGTTTGAGTAGAGGAGTAGCAGCTGAAATGTGAATTCTGTCCAGGTTCCTCATGATGACTTCATCTTTTCTTTTTGCTTGTTTGGGTTCTTTTTGATTACTCCAATGCCAGGACGTACCAATTTGGTTTCTTCCATTTTGCATTTCAGTTGAATTTATTTAATCCCTTTCTTAAATCCAATTTGAATAATAAATAAAAAAGATAATAAACGTCTAGGTCAGGGTCAGGGTCTGATCAAAGCGGACATCTTGGTACCCGGTCATCACTGGCCAGCAGTATAAAGTGGCATCTAGTTATGGTCTATTATTTCATTAATACACACCAGTACACACACACCAGACAAAAAAAAAACCAGCTTAGTATAACAACTTTCTGCAAAACTATATATTGTTCCTTCAACAGCAAGGCGGCCATCAAACGGCAAGCTATAATTAAAGGGGATGTTTTATCTGCTTGTGTATCTCACTTTCAGCCAGCTCCTGGGCTCCAAGATACAAGAAAGTTATGAATGATCAAATGTTTTTGCATGACAAAAAAATGCAGCTTTTATTTCTAATTGTTGTATTTTATTCTCAGGTGGCCGAGTTATGCACCGAAATGACAGCCTGCACTTTCTATCCTTTTTGTTTTTCGTTTTTGTTCAGTACAAATCAAGTAAGGAAGGTGGCATGATGGGGTGGCAGTTCCCATACCGCCATGCTCACACACTGCCAAGCACTTATCCAGGCCTGCCAATACCACCAAGGTAAACTGCTCATCATGCTTCCATATTTATATGGGGTCAGTATATCTCCGAGATGAAGTACCAGTGTTGCCCGGGGAATTCATGAAATACGTCTAAACATTTCCCGGAGACAAATTGGGGGATGTTGGCTTTCATGGGTTTCATATGAGATTACCAATCTTGTGCCTTTGCAAAATGCGTTTGGACGCTTTCCCTTTCTTTTAGCTGTTTTGTTAAGTTAATTTTTTAAATGCAACAAATCACCACAACCTCAACAAACGATTTTCACAAAAACATATTGCTCAGATGTCTGGAAAAATCCCAGGCAGTATGTATAAGAAACAATATTGACTCGAGTCTGAACACGAAAGCGTTATTAATAAACCTGTGGAAACAATTTTTTAAATAACAGTGCACGTGTCAAATTATAAGAATAAATTTGTATCGTGACACAAATCAGATATACAACCTCAACATACGATCTTCACAAAACATATACTTTGATCACTCCAGGAAGAAAAAACCGTAGGCAGTCGTATTAGCACAAGACCTGATCGAGGCCTGAATTGGCCAATTATCTGATTAAATTTTAATTTGTAAATTTTTGATTTTTTTTTACCAAACATAGCCTAACGACCTTCCTGGATGGAAAGACAAGGCCATGTAAAGTTTGGTTGTACTGGCTCCTGCTGGGGGTCCAATGATATGAACGAGAAGGACACTCGGTGGATCGCATACCTCCGCCACGTAACGGCCCTGATCCACAAAAACATTATCGGGCAAAATTACATTTTTGAAATATATGAATGTACAGTACTGTATCGTTTTGGCCTATCTCTCAATGTTGATGCAATGCACTGTAAAGATTAAATAATCCTCGTATCCAGATTCCGATCTTTCATCAAATCCGAAATCGGTTCGTCCTTGTCACACACGAACCTGCCCACAAATTTCATCCGTCCGTCCACAATTTTTGAGATATCCTTGCACACAGGATTAGACACCAGACAGACAGAGAGGGGTGAAAACTTAACTCCTTCACCTTTGGTGGCGGGAGGTAACAAACAAACAAACAAATATAAAAATCACTCGGAGTGACAGCTTGGCCCAAAACGGAATGTCACTCGGTGGAGTCCGCCGGCAGGCTGAACACTTTACATTTTATATCCCATGACAGGTCAGATCTGAATCCGGACCTGGAACGAAAATCGAATTGGCCTTGTTCTGTCACCGAACCAACTCTTCCACCTCGTTTTGTCACAAGTCGTCCACAACTTTTTGAGAATATCGTGCCTATACATGAGTCTTTGCCCCATCTTTCTCAAATGGGAAGAATCACTGATTAAAAAATCTGTATCCGGATCTGGATTCGGATCTTCACCAAATTAAGCATTTGCTGTCCTTGTCTGTCTGTCACCTACTTACACAAACAATTCAGAACATTGCTCGAAAACTGTGCCCAAAAAAAAAACCAACGCAGACAAACGCTGCAGGGACCAAACATACTTGGTGAAAAAGGGTGCAAAACCAAAAGGAAGTGGATAATACAAGACCATGACCTGTGGATTAGTCTCCAAAACCATATTACAGAAACAAGTATAGGGTCCATCGACTCAGGCCATCTTGGGAGATTAGACCACTATTCCTAACTACTATAGGGGATTTTCCCTTGAGTTTTGTTATTACCTGAAGGATGAAACCTTGTTCAGAGGCTCTCGAGCATTGACCAATGAAATCAGACTGCCATTCAGAGGCCGGCATTGAACGCTAAAATGGTTATGATGGTATGATTGGTGAATGCCCTCAGTGGGCAACTCTCCCACCAAGCTTATTCATTTTTGTTTGGTTTGTCACTCATTACCCTATTGCCAAATCCCTCAACAAGGAAGTTGGAGCGCAGCCGAAATGTGAACTTTTTGAAGCACCATGACGGTTGCCGTCATGAGCCAATGCCGAAGCCGCTGCAAAATTTAAATGATTTCACAGACAAGCTTGTCTCAGCTCTTGTGAGAACGAGATAAACGGAGCGAACTCCATGGAGTTCTGAAGCACAATCGAAAGTGAATCGGACAGGAACGGGACGACAAATGATTGTGATGTGGAAAAGAAGCTCCCCCGAGATCTTTTTTTTTGTAGGCGAAAAGACTGCTAAATGCTCCAATCAGCGGGGGGAATTATTCCGGAAAAAGCAGCAGGATTGCAAAACACTGTTACACAGATTTCAACCGACCCAATGGTGGCTGTCAAGATGGAGGAGAGAAAGTAATGGCGCTAAGAAGATCCATGGAGAAAGCAAGGATGCGGACATGCCTAACAGCGGACATTGGATCAAAAACGGTGCTTTCTGGCCTCTGAAGGATTTGGAGAAGACCTTGATAATGCAGATGATACAAGTCTCCATTACAGAACACTTTTGACTCTACTTGATTCAAGAACAAGCTCCAGCTTGGTAGAAAGAGAGAAGAACATGTTTACTGTCTACTTGGCCAATATGAGTGAATACAGATCAATGCCAAATGTACTATTTGCCCATATAACGGCAGGATGACATGCTGCTGAATTCCTCCACAACAATCAAGTCGATGCATAAGAAGAGGAGGAAGAACTTGATATTCAACATTTTTCAACCTTTAGCCAACGGTCACAAATAAACCAGGCTTGCTATGCAGATACGAGAAGGAACTGAGCCAACTGTGGATCCCCCTGGAGTTGAGCTGCCTCTGTTGGGTGGAAGATGGATTCCATATCTCATTCATCAAGAAAACTGAACTCAAGTCGTATAGTATTGTTTTTTTAATATCATTTTCGATTCCATTTTCCTTGTTTTATTTATCTTTTCGTAAATTCTTGACTGTTTGTACCTTATGTTTCCGCTTAAAATTTTGTAAATACACATTTCATAAAGACATACATTTTACAGAAAATATCTGTTCTTTTTCTTTAAAAACGAGACCTGGTTCTTTTTCAATTGAATCTCCTTTCATGGCAATCCTTTAATATTCGCGGCACAGCCGGACAGTTCCACAACAATAATAAAAAGTGGCGCTCGCGTCTTCAAATCCTTGTGCTGATTACTCACAGGTTCACCTGATGTGGGATACCTGTAGGTCCTTGCCCGTTGGCGCAGTTGCATGGCCAACACTCCAGATTTTGAGAGCGCTTCCTAAAAACAAACATAAGCAATTGGAATGATAAATGGCTGTTTTCTCCTCAATTTTTCTGCATTCCTGAACGTCTGAATCACTTCTATATTGGCTAATTTTGTTGTGATACGATTTGTGAGGAGTTATCTATTCTGTGCAGTAATGTGTTTATTGATCTATCAAATAACCTTTATGATTGATCTGACAATTGTGCAGGAGACATTCTCATAATGTTTTGGACTTCAAGAGATGATGTTGGACTTCTGGCATGCAAATTCCCACGGTATGTTTACAACATCTTCAGATTTGGAATGTTTCTATGAAATAGTTGTTGGAATCGACTTATTGTTTCATGTAATCTTTTCAATCAGGATTGTTGAATATTTATTTGTTTCCTTGTGGTATTATTATTTATTTATTCAATGACTGGCGTTTTTTTGTTTCTCCTGGTATGCGTAACAAAACTGCTGGTACTCGTGTTGCCGAACTGAACTTTGTCTTTCCATCATAGGAGCGCTAATGAAACCTGTTGCACGTGATCTGCGTGCCATATGCAACTTCATGAGACAATCCATTGTTCGGGGTTCAGAAGAGTTCTCTGCATAAAGGTGTGTTTTTGGTGCTGGGAGCCTTATTGATACGACTCCATGCGAGTCATTCGACTGTGCATAAAACCTGTTCATTTGGCAAAAAACGTGTTAAAATGTCCGAGCCCTTCCTTCTTATAATAGCCATAGAAAATAATGGGTTGCACTTGCACGATGTACTTCCTTGTCAAGCAAAGGATTACATGGCCGCTTAAAACCAATGAAAGGTGAATAGATTCTGCACACGTATGAACACCAATGATGGAGAGAATGACTAATCTGTGCGCTGGCAGCTGGCCTCCAGATAACCCTACTCTCCTTTGAGCCGTCTGCCTGGGTTTTAATCCAGATCCAGCTATAAACTGTCATCCTTGTTGTTTTGCAGGCACGACGAGACATCAATGGTTGTGCGTCCCCTCGGCGGACGGTAAACTGTGCTCCATCTGCGGCATTAGTTTGGTGACGTTAATGATCCCACCGGTGTCTTTTTTGAGAGCGGCGTTTGATACTGGCACCCTGAATCAAATTCTTGCTCGAAACCTGCAGGACGCATTGCCTCTGCCCACCAAGGAGCAGTATCATTTTGGCCCCGCCACCTGATGCCCTGGAGCGGGGTCAAAAGTTCCAATACCAAGAAGAATGAAACTGCAATGACGGGCCACAGTTTCTCCACATTTTTTAAATGAAAACTGTTAAACGCAGTCAACATGTAGGGACGCATGAAATGTTTAACGTTATTAAAAAAAAAAAAATTGGACCCATGGTTCATGGCCCTGGGGATGGGGACCTTACTGTCACAGGGGTCAAAACAAAAAGATGCTTGTTTTTTTTTATTTTTGACTCAAAATTTGATATGGCGTCATTCCTGGGGAACGTTTCTTTTAACTTTGCTTTCGGTGAAGCGTGGGACATTTGCGAGGGTGTTCCATCGGACTTCTCCTGAGGTTAGAGTTACTACTATTTCTTAGCAGCCCTCTCGAAGAAGTTCAGTCATTCATTCTCTTGGGTCTCACTCTCAAGCCCTATCTTTCCCGGGAAACTGCATTTTAATATTGCCTTTCCAAAGCCATCCTCCATCGTGCAAAGCCTTCCTTGGCACACCTGAGCTCCTAACACCTGCAACTTTCATCCACGTTTAATTGGATTACTGCCTCTCCCCTCTGAGCTGGCTTCCCCTGCCTCACACGTGCCCTCACTTAACGCCTGTGAAAACCAAGTCCTTTTAAGATTATGCGGAATGTCCCACGATGAAGCTGAGTCAATGGCCTATCACTTTGCTTGTTCAATATGCTTTTGGAGACTAATCCAAAGGTCAGTGGTCTCTGTATTAGTCCACCTCCTTTCTGTTTGACCTTTCCCTGTCTGTGCTTTGTCCCTCCTCCTTCCCTCCCACCCTCCCCCCAGTTTCTGCAGGTTGCAAGCAATCTACCACCACCCCCTATGGTGAAATTACTGAAATCCCGATTCCCGAATCAGTCACCTCCACTCATTTGGCTCCTCTTTTCCCGCCTGGTGGAATCAACTGTCCACGTCTCTTCAAATCCCATTCCTCCCACCAGGTCTCCAAAGACGGCTGCTGTGACCGCCATGCTCAGATCATCCCCCATCCAAAACCATGATATTTTCTACGTCCGTTAAACCACCCCCGCCCTGTGAATTTGCTTCTGTAATCCATCGTGTCCACCTCTGCATTCTCCCCTGCCCCAACCCCTCCGTCCCTTGTTGTGCTCCTTTCTTGTTCCTTTGTTATGTTGCGTCCTGCAATCCGTTCTATGTTCTAGCCTCTTCTACGGAGCTTTCACTCTTGCATATCAAAAAATAATATTTTTGACTTTGCCTTGTAAATACAAGCGACGGGTGGTATTTGCCATATATAATATATTAAATCAACAGCATATTGCACGGAAAAAAAGACCATTGAAAGGAACGGGATGTTCATCAATCTGGTTCGACACCCCATTGAATGAAAATCGAAAGATCCAGACTTCCCATGGTGAATTACCATTTGTCACATTCCTCTATTTATAGTCCTCAAATGTTTCTCATGTGTTCCTTGTAATTAGCCCTCGTTGAACTTGGTCCGAAGCGGAGGCTTATGATTGGGTCCAGTCCGTCAGTGTCGTCCGTCGTCCGCACAGCCATATCTCGGGCATGTAGCCGACCGATTTATTCAAACTGGTAGAAAGACAACACATGATGGAAAAACATATTTCACTCATTTTGTTTTTGAGATTTGATCAAAGATGGCCGACTGGAAAGATAGACTGGCGCCATTTCAGTTTGTAAAAAAAAACCTGGTACTTGAACATCTTCCTCAACCATTTTCTGAGAATGCATCCAAAAACTGATCACACAGCATTTTCAACCTCATGATAATTTCTATTGTCTCAAGTTTATAAATTTATTTTATTCCATAAGATAAATATTATTAAATGTTTTTACTGTTTGTGCAATAGTCCGATCTCCCCAAAATATAATGAACATCGAATCCCTCTGTGCGAAATTTGCAATTCCCAATAACAAAAACATTCATACGTGTCACGTGACCAACTATCTTACCACAAGACAACGACATGACCCACATCATTTGATATTCATGACCGAAAACCCAATCGTACGCAATCTTCCATGGTCACATGACCACTCCAATCAGTTGCTCCTGCACATAAATCTGTGTAAATATGGGAGCCCTTCAACTCCAAATAAAATATCCAGCAAAAAAATTACCGAAAAACCACGAGGCCCTGTTTGCGACAATTTATGTCTTTTCTCCTGTTTATAGAAAATTGTGTTCAATTGATCCTTGATTTCTATGATGTCACGGACAATACCGGGTGTCTTTCGTAGTGCATAGACTATCCACGTATCTGTGGCCTCCAGCTCAGTGGCATGCGTTCAAGTCACGTTGACATGCAACTGGGCTATGATGTCGCACGTGAGGCAGCGAGGATATCAAGTTGAGTTCTCTCAGGATGCTCTCGGTGTCTGATGGAGCAAAACCCTTGTGGGTATTCGCTACTCAACATGACTCTCACTTTTTACAAAGTTTGGTCAAAGGAGGACGGCCACGTAATTAGTCAGTTGGCAATCTTTTTTGTTTATAATTTTGCATGTGTAAGTTTTTCTTCTTCTTTTTTTCTTATTGTTGTTGTAAAATGGTGTAACTCGTGGTAAATGGGCGCGTACCGATGTGGGTTTTTCTTTCAGTTCCGTTTTTTTATTTCCACTCTTGAATCACTCAAACACAAAATACAAGAACACATGATATTGTGAAAACGTGGAGGGGGAACCTGAAATAAACATTGGTTGTGAAATTCAGGTTCCCCGTTTGACAAGAGATTGTGATGAAAAAATATGAAGGAGACAAAAATAATTAATATTGTATTATGAAATAGATACCTAAATGTGGATCATTAAATATAAACTAAACAAACAGAAAGAAGGGCAAATGGGGTGCAGGAGGAGGCAATCAGTGGTATGTAAGCTATGCATTAGCATCGCCAACATCACTCATTACTTGTATGATCATTGAGTTTATATGTCCAAACCTCTTGCCTGAACACCCTGATCAATATTTTACCCCATGACCCTGACCTTTAGTTTTTGCTTCCCTCTTCATGCTAAAATAACGACAAATAATGCTGAAGTGTAACGCAAAACTGTTCAAATTGTACCAAAAATCAGGACGTTCATCACTCCCACTGGATCATGTTCACCATCGTCCTTTCCCTGCTTCGGTGAGTTTCCTAATCTGATGGTATATGCCATAACACGCTCTCTTTAGCCAAAAGGTAAAGAATCTTTTAGGCTTATCTGGCATTTGGAATTCCAGATCAGGTATTGTTCATTGATGCATCGTCCCGTCCGTCCATCCGGTCCCATCTTCCATTTCGACTTCTCGGCCAAACCGCTGGGCTGATCTGGCTGAAATTTGGCAGCACCGTTCCGTTCCTGACTGTTTAACGGGAATTCATAAGCTCATTCCGAATCACGTGACTTTCGGTATGTCAAAATGGTTGGACTGGCACATTCCTCAAAATCTTCTCCAGACTCACCTAGTCGGAATGCCTACCAAATTGGGTTACGAACATAGGCCAGTGGTTAGAAATTGTTTAAATTGCGGAGATCATGCGATCAGTGAACGGATTGTGTCAAAATTGGACCGACTGTTCAATTTGTTTTGGAAAACAACGTAAATTCCTTCAAAAATCTCTTCTCCCAGACCACAGTCATAATGCCACCAAATTTGGTAACAACTTTAGGAAGGGTCCTTGAGTAAATTACGAGCCATGCAAATGCTGAACTGGAGTGTCAAATGGCCACTAGTCAATTTTCTTTGAAAATCTATCAAAATTCCTTCAAAAATTCTTCTCCAAGACTACCAGTCCAAAATGTTGAGCAAAATTTGGTTCCAGCATTAGTGGGCCCAGATAAGCTAAAAGGCCTAGTGTAACTTATTTTTTTTATTTAATCTCCCCCAATCCAACCCCGTAATTGATGCAGAAATGTGTGTCCTGTATTTTGATCTGAGGATCTGCATTCATAATCGATGAAATTTACCCAACTACATTTTCTATCCATTGATATTCAAAGGATTTGAGACCACACTTGTGATGGTGGCATGGAGGATGGGGACTTGTTGCGTCATAATCAAAAGAAACATTTTCACCGAAAATATCAGCAAGTCTTTTTCATTGATATCTAACATCTGATCATGTTTCATGGGAGTTATCTATCGTGCTTTGCACATTATATATCGTTTTTTTTTGCAGTCAGGTAAATTGTCTTGTGTTTTTCAAGCGTTACCTGAGCCTAAGCAACTTATAATAATATCCATTATTATCTGGTTATGTAAACTGCATTCGCGCAAGCAAATGGCTGAATTGTGAAAAAACGATTTTCCACAAATAGGAGGTCCTGTCCGAGCAACTGTATTAACTGCATTGATGTTTGTTTCGTCACTGTTGATGTTCTATTTCTTTCCAAGGATTGAGGCTCATGAAGGAGCGAGGTGATCATCGTCATCATTTCA
Organism: Eptatretus atami; assembly: GCA_035128595.1. Classification (NCBI taxonomy): domain Eukaryota; kingdom Metazoa; phylum Chordata; class Myxini; order Myxiniformes; family Myxinidae; genus Eptatretus; species Eptatretus atami. The sequence continues at coordinate 12,058 of JAXMNL010000496.1, forward strand.
AAGCGGTTTTGACCCTTTTTAGCTCAGAATACTCTCAGAAATTGGCAGGTCCATAACCTGGTGGGTTTGAAGGTCATCCAATCAGAGAGAGAGAGAGAGAGTAAAGGGCTTGGGGGGAGACAGAACATAGCAGACTGACAGAGTGACAGAAGCAGTGACAGACACAAAGCCTCAACAAGTTAATCAGAAAATATTTCTGACAAGACCCAAAGGATATAGAGGTAGCTGGACCAAAAAAAAGGGAAACACCGGTAATGGGGACACCAACCATATAAAAATGCTGCACAGGCCTGGGTTGCCTATAATTTTGGCTAGCATGGCTGCAAGAGGGAGACCTCAGTGACTGAAAGAGGGGTGTTGTTGGGGCATGTTTGGAGGAAGGCTTCAGTGGACAAAGACAGCTCAACTTGTTCATGTTCACGATCAACAGTCTCTAAGGTGATGCGGGGCATGGGAACTCAAGGAAAAGCCATCATCGAGAAGGCAAGCAGTCAGGGCAATCACATACTCCGGGATCATGATATCCGTGCGTAATTTGAATGCAAGGTAAAGCTGACGACCAACTGGCAGATCAATTGACCTGGGCGCGAGCAGGCCAGTTTCATTCAAAAACGGACCCACCGAAGGGAGAAGAAAAACTCCACAAAGTGCAGTGCACAAACTGCTCATCACACCCTGGCAATGCACATTTCGGTTCAGTAGTGTAGAGCACAGGGAATGTACCACCGTAGCATGGAGAAATTGGATTATGGTCAGATAAATCATCCTGCACCATGTTCTTGACAACGGACGAGTGCATTGTGGTGCCAACTTAAAGAACTCCACAACTCGAGTGCTTGTTCCCAACAGTGAAGGGTTGTCTGTTGGTTTTGTAATGTGCCCATTTTCCTGGCATGGTTTGATGCAGTCGTTCCCTTAGAAGGAAAGGTCAATGCCAGCACTACTTTTAATGGTACCAAAGGTCATCATCTTCATTCCCGTGTGTGTAGGCATTTTCTTTCCTGCCGGAGCGGGGTTAGCCTCCCGGATGACATATCCCACCCACAGAGCATGTCTGGTCGTCAATGTTTTGATGAGCATGACACTGATGTGTATCCAGCTATGGCATGCCTTCTCGGTCCGAGAGATCTGAACCCAATTGAGCATGTGTGTGATATTTTGAAAACGCCGCCTGAGACAGCGTTTCCAACCTCCATTAACAAACAGGTGTGAGTTGATAGATTCTTTTTTTCCATGTCAGTCAGAATGGTTACTTCATCCTTCTTGTAGAATTCCAGATGCTGATGGACTTCCATCCCATGGCACATACAAGCCATACTGCCGCATGTGGTGGCCCAACACCCTGAATAAGTGACTTTACATTTTGTATTTCCATTATTTTTGTTCCACTACCTGTATGTGACCACGTATCTGTACACGCAGACACAAATTGAGTACAAAAAGTCACATTTAGGAGCAGTCCTCGATGAATACTGCAATGCACTCAACAATTTAAATTGACATGAACAAGGAACAAAAACCCCCCCACGTTTTAAACAAACAATTCGGGATGTATTCTTCAGTTTCTGCAACAGTTTCTCTCAGAGCAGACCTTATTGTCTTCTGAACTCAGTGGTTACTGCCACATACTTGTAATGTTGATGCGACCTGCACGTTTTACGTTGAATTCATGGGTCAACCTGCAATTTACTTGAAGATCGATGGTTAGCTTCACATTACTAAATATTTGTGGTTACCTGCACTGTTTTACTTGATATTGCGTGGTTACCTGCAATGTTACTTGTATGACATACGATTCTCCCTGCTGCGCCTTCATTTGCAGGGTCATGTTAAAGCTCAAATCGTGTGTGCGTTCATGCGATGGTTTATCAATGGCATTCGAAGTGGAGTCGAGGATTAAAGCCTGAGGCAATGTCCATGTGCTACCTGCACGACGGAGAGGTCGTCACTGTGGCCATACGCAGGGCGATGGCAACTGGGCTTTATTGCGTACTTTGAGTTAGTACCTCCACCACGATGGTGGAAGGAGTGTATGTTTTCACCCCTTTCTTTGTTGTGTTTCGTGTTTATGTTTTTGCTGTTTTGTTGTTTGTGCTACAGGAACTATCTCAAAAAGTTGGTGGATGGGATGTCGGGAGGAAATTTGTTTGGAACAGTGTATACGCGACGGCGAAGGGACGGGACTGATTCGGATTTGTTGGAGTGAAATCTGGATCTGGATCTGGAGTCCGCGGTGGGCTGGAAGAATTTTTTAAATTTGAATCTTCACATAATAAATGAATAAATAGTGTACAAGAAGTATAAGTAAATGTGAAAGATCAGCGCTGCGCACTGCCGGGACCCGAGTGCACAGAGAGGAGGGGGCCAAGAACGCGGGACTCAGCTTTTTGGAGCGTAGGCGGGCAGAGCGATGGTTGGAGAAGGCGGGGATGAGGGAGGCGGGAGCAAGCGAGAGCACGCAGGACGACGCAGCGATGAGATCGGCGAGGAGGGCGAGTCACACAGGACCCCGCGGGGTGCACGGAACAGGCTTGTTGGACGAAGAGAGGAGGAAGCAAGGCAGCGAGGATGGACTGCCTCTGCCTCAGAATGATTCGTTCCCACAAATGCTTTCAGTTCTCGTGTGTGGCGCGCCTGCCGACCAACGTGCGCCCATCATGCCTCAGACCAGACTCGTGTGGTCCTCATCCGGTCGTTGCCTACGGCTCGGCGACTGTTTCGAGACTGGCCTCTCGAGTGCGCTGTGCTCGTCCAACTGCTTGAACAGTTCTCTTCTACGCCCCGCAAAGCTCGCGCGGATTGTTGGCCGCTTCCCTTCTCGCCACGACTCCGCCCCTTTGGAGGGTGCCTGTGGGAGGCATCTGTCGCTCTGCTTCACGGGAGGGCGAATCCAGTGCGCCACCGCCCTGGGAGGCAATCACGCGCACTGCCCCCGCCTCTTTCGTGCCAGCCTTCCGCGGTGGGCGCCCGGGAGGAGGTTTTACATCGGGGTTTTACGCACAATGTCCGTTCACCGGATGAATCCGCGCTAGAATAGATGATTGACCGCCACCGAGTCCCGCTGTGTGATGCCCAGGGCAACAAATGAACAGATTGCCCAGGCGAAGACGGAAGTGAGTGTTCGTCCCACTTGTACCATCGAAGATGGCTATTACTCGCACACAGACCATGCTACGACGATAGCATTCCTATCTGTTTTCTGGTAATATGGCTAACGCCCCGGCCGCCCACAAAGCGTTAACACAATCTGTGTTACAACCAACCATTTGTCAAACTTTCATGTTAACTCCTTGCACAAGGAAACCTGCACACTGTTCGGACTTTTTTGTTTGGGTGGTAGGTTTAACGGGTTTTTAAATTTTATTTTCGTGTGTGTATCAGGGAGATCATATTCCAGATGTTTTGGTGTGCTTTTGTTGTTTTTGGTTCAATTTTCTGATGTGGGAGGGAATTTTTGAGGACGTGCGTCAGCAGTGGGAAGCAGAGTGGGTTGGATTGAGATTGTTTGTGATGGAAGAATAAAAGAACTGGTCTGGTGGGGTAAAGGACAGTGTCAGTGTATGTCAGCGGACTGGTAGAACGAAATGGGAGGTGAAGATCAACAGCTATGCTAAGCCGTCGTTGGTGGGAAGCGAGGAGAGGAGCTAACGGTGTTGGTCGGGCGGTACCGCTGTCTGAGTCGGGGCTGGTTGTGTGCATGCTCGTACATGGCTCTTCTACCACTCGTGACCTGTTAAGCCATAGTCCAGTGTGTCTGCTCATTGTTGTTCTGTTTCATCCAATTTACATGTTTCAATAGCATGTCCCTTTAAAGTGTAAGTAACATGTGTTCCAGTGTTTGGGAGACTGCGAAGGTGGGTGAGCTGGAGGGTTCTGAGCTGGTGAGGAGCGTTCGGTCATTCACCGGTGACATCATACCGATTGCGGGAGATGGCCAGGTAGGGAAAAGGGGGGGGGGCCATGCAGCCTATATTAGCCAGTATAATGTTCAACACAAACATTCTTCAGCCAGGTTTGGAGTTGAGTTTTAGACATGAGTCTTGATTATAATAAACAGATCGATGTGAGTTCCCCTCGTTCACAAGAGAAGTACTAGAAACAGCAGTTCATTTGATGTGGCGTGGTCTCGGTCACTGTGTTTTCTGTAGAGCTGGCACGAGGTACCCCAGAGGAGCACGGTAATCGTATCCTGTCGGGTGGCTGTGTAGTAGAGAAAGCGTGCATGCAGCGTTTGTTGCATGATATGCTGATTTTTGCTTCATGGCCAATAGGCATAAACCCATTAATCAAGAACCTCCTCCATCAATCCCCACCAACTCTCTAAGCCATATTCATCACCTTGTTTCCTGAATTACTTTATGACTTCAACGCTACTCCATTCATCTTTGATACGCCCAACAATTTTATCACACACCTATATGACTAGACAGATATACAGGGTCGGGTTCTATGTGTATCTACTCCCAAGTGTTTTTGAAGCCCCGTTGTAGTTCTGGGTTGCTTACAGAAACTTATCACAATCGAACGACATAGTGCCCATTTACAGGATATACGTGCATTATTTTCCCAAGGATTTTGTTATTCTGCCGACTCCAATATTATGTCTAATATAGCTTATCAGAAGCCACAAACATTAGTTTAGTGAGATAGTGTCGATGTGATTTCTTCATTTTTCAGCAGTGTGATGTCCCTTATACGCGCGATACACACTCCCAATATCCGATTTTGCATACTCATAGCCACTGTGCCGACCCGGATATTTCTACTGCAAAGCTGCCTTGAATCCGGCTCTTTTCAGTCTTGAAGGTTTTGCGCCTTGGCTTGAGTCACGTTAAGACGCTCTGGCCCTTACGGGAAGTGCCCACAAGGAAAAAATCGCACGGCCGTAGGCTGGTCCTGGGCCCCAACAGGAGTGGGTGTGCCCAGCGCGCGATGCCTACTGCGCAGCCAGGAAACCACGTCACATCCACCTGTCGGGGAAAAGTCTCGGTTGAACCTTTGGCGGACCTTAGAAGCCCGGATTGGGAGGTACAGCGGTTTTGCGATTTTCTATGAATGCGAAAAATGAGGGGGCTTTGGCAGGGCACACTCGTTCTCAGTGTTCATAGCGCGCGCGCAACTGTCTTGTGGAGTCACACTGGCAGCTGGGGCTTAGGTTCGAGGTACAGGTTTTCCACTACCACGGCCATTGGAAACACACGAGAGACCAGCCTCTAAACACTCTCGTGATGCGGGCGTCCATCAAACAATGTGGGATTGCCAGGCAACACCTTTCTGCCTCTGTCGTCCGAGCGAACCTCTGGGGTTGGGAATTTACTGGGGATTTGCCAGGTGGCATTTCATCCATACTCCCCGGTGTGTGTGAACGGATCTCTTCACAGTTTGTTCGAGAAGGTCTGCCTTGGTTCGCGAACTCGAGGCCACTTTCTCCACTGGGAATCTTGGTCGCTTCGCGAGTTTCTCCTGAAGATCATTCAAAATTTGTGGGTGTGCATCCATATATTTCCCTGAGAATCATACATAGGGGTCGACGTTCACTTACATGTGTGCTGAAGCAGCCACCCTCCTGGGGGAGATCGTCCGTGAGATGTCAGTTGGCGAGGACTTGAGGTGGTGGACCATTATCTGAAGATGCCCAGTGTCTTTCATAGCTTTTTCCTGCTTCTTTTTACCAAGCCGAAGAATGCGGATACAGGGTTCACATCCTTGTCAGGGGCATGAAACGCAGGGAACCGGGTACACCATTTCTGGAAGCAGCTGGTAACATATCTGATGGAGCGGGATGCTGCATAGCCTGGGCTGACTGTATCCTTTTATCTCGTATTCCATTATTTCCATGTTCACTCTGCGGGCAGTGTCACCTCCCAGGAAACTCTGTGGAACGTTAAGGTTCACTTGCTAAGATCAAGCGAGATCCCCAGGTGGGTCTGCTGGACTTTGATCATGGATTAAGATGACACGGCAACAAATTAGGGCTACTGTCTGAACTCATGGGCGATTCGCCTTCTACGCGAATGGGTTGAAGGAATTATGTTGCCGAAAGAGAATACCTGGCCTCTTCCTGCACTTGATGCTGGTAGGAGGTTTGTCTAGTTTATGATACGATTCCGTGCAGATGAAAGGGCATTGCCTGTAAACGACCATCAGAGAGCCACCAGGCAAATTTAGAGTCGCTAGCTATTCATATCGGTGATTGAAGTTTTATTTTGACTGGCTTGTGGATGGGTGCGTGACGTAAACTACAGATGAAAGGGTGTCAAGGGGTGGATGGCCACTATGTGGTTTACTGCGAAGAAGCTCTTGTTTGTATAGATCGTAGCCCCATCGCAATTTCGTCCAGTTTGCGTTCATCCGTACTGTTGGTGCAGTCCCGGCAATGGACTTTGGCAGGGCCGGGTTTGTTACCATGTAAGGTGTGAAGGGAGGAGCGGCTC
>JAXMNL010000496.1:30969-43848 GCA_035128595.1 Eptatretus atami
GGGTCGTTCACCCGTCGGCCTGGACGATCCCCGGGTCGGCGAGTCGGGGCTGGTTTTGGGAGCTGGCAACGACGGAGCTTGCGGTGGTCAGAGCCAGCGCAGCCCGGAGGCGAGCGCTCGGGTACAGGGGCAGCGGCACGCCTAGGATCGGTCAGTGCGACCCGATGAGCCGAGTGAACGGCGCTCTAAAGAGCATCACAACTCTGAAAGACCAAGAGACGCCGTTGTATCGCGCTCTTCCCGAAGCGTCGCGGCTCGCAGCCGGCTCGCAGAGAAGGGCTGCGGACGAGGCGCACAAGCAGCCGTTCAGCTGCTCGTCACTAACCCAGCCCCAAAGCGACTGAAGCGTTCGCTCGAGCCACCACCTGCGCAGACTACAGAGCACACACAGCGAGTACGGCGATCGCCGCAGACCCTGAGCATCGCCACCCCAGGCGGCGCAAACGAGGTATACCTGGCGGCCTCTTGGAGCCCCCACGTCCAACCAGGTCTCCCGAGTTTGCAGAACAAGGCCTCGCGAGTTCATATTTTTCGTTTTCTACAAGTCCCAATACGGAGGTATACCGCTGCTCGTATTTCTGGTCCGCTCCGCCGAATAGATTAGGTATACTGACATTCGGCGATTTGACCTGTAGGGCATCGAACTGAACTATATTGACTAGTTTATGAAATCGGTATCAGGGCATACGTGGCTGGATTCCGGTTGTTGATGGTTCCGGAAAGCCACAGATTGATGGGGCCGTTCGGCTAGGCGGCCGACGTCGCGAGTTTCGGCTGAAGCGTCGTCCGGCGCCGACCGCCGAACGGCCGGCAGAAATCCATACAATGTATATATATACTATATACTATATATTATATATATATTATTACGATATATAATATAGTATATCAGATCGAATATATACTTATATATAGTATATCTTATATAATATATATATACACCCCCATAATACACCCATACTCACCTCACTCATCTATACATCTACAATAATTATTTCTGTTACGTCGCGTGTAATTTGAGCATACTCCTCCAAAACTCCGCGGCCACGGATTGTACGCATTTTCGGCTGCTGGTGCTCCTGTGGTCTAGTCGACCACAGATAGGAGCTATGTGAGATAGCCGCCAACGATCGGACCACGTCTTGGCCGATTTTCTGGGAGAGTGTTTAATTGTTTAACGTTCGTGCTTTGCATGGCGACGTGTGGAGCACCATGAAAAGGCTGGATAGGCGTTGGTGACGTCATGCAGTATCGGGATCATTCGTGACGTCATGATGTGGACTATGTCCGTGCGGGTGTCGCGTGCCATCGGGTACTGTTGTCGTCCGTAAAGTGTGCAGTCTCATCCAAAATATGAACCTAGAGTGAGGGAGTACATCATGTGGCATCAAACAACCTGAAACATAAACAACAACTAGAAATATTGCATATTATTTGTGTGGTTAAAGTCTGCCGTGTATATTGACGTATCTCCTCCAACTGCCAGAGGATAGTCGCCCAATTTCTGCGCAAGCTGGCGTGTCTGTAGTCGATGGGTAGACAAGGCTATGTGAGATCAATGCCGACGGACACGTTTGGATTTTGGCGATTTTCTATTTTACGTTCTCCTTTTGCATGGCCGACGTGGTTTTGGGACGCCGACCCGCGGAGAGGCGTAATTAGTCAATGACACCTCATCCCGGCCATCGCTGACGTCATTACGTCGATATTATCTTTGGTCGCCATCGCTCAACTGTATGTCCGGGTAAGTGTGCGTCCTATATCCCAAAAATCATGAACTAGAGTGAAGGGTACGTACATAGGATGAATCAAACCTGAAACTAAAACACAACTGATAATCCGAAAATATTATTTTGTGGTTAACGTCTGCGTGTAAATTTTGACGTATCTCCGTCAAACTGCCGGAAGGGATTGTGGCAGCATTGTTCGGCAAGTGCGGTGCTTGTGGTCCAATGAACAGCATAGGCTAATTGGATCGTGCCAGAACACGGACACGTTTGGGAATTTTGGGCGTTTCTCGATTTTTTAATTTTCTACGTTTTGTTTGTGCGATGGACCTGAAGCCTCTCGGTGCCGCCACTTGCGGAGAGGCGTAATTTAGTCATGACATCCATCGGGCATTCGCTGACAGTCATTACGTCGATCATTGCTCAGTTTGGTCGCGCAGCGCTCACCTGTTGTCCGGTAGTGCTCGCCGTCTATCAAGAAATATGAACTAGAGGAGGGAGTACTCATTGCATCAAACACTGAACATAAACAAACTGATAATCTATATATTATTTCTGTTTACGTCAGCGTGTTAAATTTGACGGTATCTATCTGGCTCCGCAAAACTGCGCGGGGACGGATTGGTCCGCCTACTTCCTTCTGATCTGCGGTGCTCGGTGTGGGTCCGTATATGGATCGCGGGCCTATAATGGTGACGATCCAACGCCAGACGGACACTGTTCGGGAATTTTGGGCGATTTTCTTAATTTTATTGTTCGTTTGCATGGGAAGTTGTGACGTCACCGGGCTGAAGGATTAGACTTCTCGAATCATTACATCTCGGTCATTCACTGACGTCATTAAGATCTGTCGGCGACAGACCGTACGCGCGAGAGGCATTATGCACTCCCGAGAAAATCAGTCGTCTGGCAATGGTAAAACCCTCTTCTAAACATGTTGACTATCTCAGAAGGTTGAATTTGACAACAAAATGCACAAGGAACATTGTATTTTAAAAGTAAAAGATTTAGTTTTCAAAAAAAATATGATTTCTCTTCTGTTACACGTCTGCGTGTATTTGACCGTTTCTCAACCACCATATATACATGTGTTGTGTTGCATGTGTGATCTTGCAAAATTAAAGCGTCAAGCGTGTTCTGATGACGTTCGGATGTTGCGCCAAAAGTGCCGAATTAATTGAAATTTACATTCTGATTCTCTCGGTCACCCTCCATGCTTCCTGTTCAGCGTCCTAGGCTTGGCCTATATCATCGTTAACTTGCCCGTCAGACGCAACCTTCCTGCCACTGCAGGGATTGCTAATTTCGCAAGTCAGAGCTCGCATACTGCTGTGCATCAAACAAATCCAGGGCAAAACATTTGATCAAACTCCGAATATACGTCAGCGCGCCGTGTTCTCCACCTGGCAAGCTATATTGTTGTCATTCACGGTGAGAGGTTTACTCCTATTATTATCAAAGTGACAATAATGTCCCACACAGGACTTATTCAGGCAACAAGACACTCACCTCAAAATGATCATCCTACAGGGAGGTCCCTTTAGAAACTAAGGAGCAGGTAACCTAAGTGGCAAGTCTACATTCGCTAATGACAAGGCTCTCGCCAGCTTCCCATACATCAACTATATTATGCCTCATCACCTTTTGCCATCCATTCACTCCGTGCGGAGCACGGGTATATTGCTAGTATAATATAAGATCATAACATACATATATTAAATATATATACACATATATAATATACCATACATATATATTATATAAACATATATATACAATTATATATTATGATTCATATATAGTATGATATATATAATATATATATATATATATTATTATACTTGTTGGAATTTGCAACACCGAAAGGTTCCACTCAGTTATGCGGTAAGTCTGTGTTCAGATAGGTCCCCACCTTAAAGGGATTTTTCGTGTTTCATCGGGCTGCGACTCTTAGAGATAGCCGTTTTTCTTTATCTATCGTTATTTTGAACCTCCACGCAAACAACAACGCCACCAAGTACGCGCAGCGCCAAGCACGCACAACCTAAACAACAACCACCGCCCACACTACGCCACAACGCCAACCACACTCAAATCACCCCCACAACAACCACCACCATCTTCGCCACACGCCCGCTTGAGAACGCCATCCTCCACGGACCACGCTACGACGGTTTCCGCGTCGGGAACCGTCCGAGAACGGCGCAGGATTGACAGAACAAAAGCTCTCGCGGAGCCTGTGGGTTTTTCCCGCCTAATTTCCCTCCGCTGATTCTTCGCCTGAATCCCCCCTTGGTGTGAAGGAAAGGGAATGACCGATGATGTCATGACGTCAATACGCCTCTCAGCGGTGACGTCACACGTCGCCATGCAAACGAACGTAAAAATTAGAACATCTCCCAAAATTCCCAAACGTGTCCGTCTGGCGCGATCTCACATAGCCCATGCATGTCGAATCAGACCACAGACACCAGCATGCCGATAAAGGGCGACCAATCCGTCCGGCAGATTTTGTGAGTATGCTGTCAATTACACCAGACTTAACAGAATAATATATAAATGTAATATAATATAATTGTATAATGTGTGTATTAATAATTTAATAATATAGTTATATATAATATGTGTAATGTGTTTATATATATATATATATTATATATAATATATATATACATATATATATATATATACATGTTATGGTTTCTGCGCTTTCGGGCGTGGCGCGACGTTTCAGCCAAATGCGTTCGCGCCCCTCCCGAAGGCCCCAATCAATCGTGGCTTCCGACCAACCCGGAATCAGCCACCGTAGCCCTAACGCATATAACTAGTCAATATTCTGTCATTGCTGTACAGGGTCAATCGCCGAATTGTCGATATACCTAACTATTCGCGCGGACAGAAATACCGAGAGCTTATACCTCGATGGGACTTGTACGAAAACGAAAAATAGAACTCGCGAGCCTTTATCTCAAACTCGGAGGCCTGGTTGACCGAGGGGCTCCAAGAGGCCGGGCAGGTTACCTGTCCGCCCCTGGTGGCGACTCGATGGTCTTCGGATCGGCGACCCCTGGTGTGTCTCTTAGGTCTGGTGTGTCGCGAACGCTTCAGTCGCTTGGGCTGCTTGACGAGCAGCTTGAACGGCTGCTTGGTCTGCCTCGTCGCAGCCCCTTTCTGGCGAGCCTGGCCGGCGACGCTTCGGAGGAGCGAACGGGTCTCTTGGTCTTTCAGAGTTGATGCTCCTTTAGAACCCGTTCACTCCTCAGCGTCGCCTGACCGTATCAGGGCCGTCTGCCCGGACCCCCACGCTCCGCCGCTGCCGCTGGCTCTGACCACCCCAAGCTCCGTCTTTCCAGCTCCCACCAGCCCCGACTCCCGACTTCTGATCTCCACCGGTGAACGACCCGTGAACAAACACCACCCGTGAACAACCACCCGAATCTGCCCGAGTTCCGCCCTTACATCGGCCAGGAGCGAGCCGTTCCTTGATCTTTCAACCCGAGGTTGAACCAGGCTCCACCCACTGTTCGCCTCCGACCTTTCACCCCTGGTGAGCCTCGCGGGAAGCCCCAAGTTTGACGTCACAGGGTAATTTCGGGGAAGTCGCTCTGTGATCCAGTTATGAAAATTAGGTTCGCGCCGTGGCGCACAATGACGGCTTGAGCAGTGGTGGCGTTGGGGAGCGTTGTTTGTCGATGGTGAGGAGTTTTTGTAGGATGTTTCGAAATTAAAGACAGAGAAAGAAAAAAATAGACAAAATGAAAAGTTTCATAAAATGAAGGTTTAGGCAAGTTGATTATATTGGCTTGCTGATTTGATTGATACTCAGATAGTGGGTAAAGTAGCTTAACTGTTATTTCGTGATGCGCGCGCGTAGATATGGCGGGGTTGATCCCTTTAAAAAAACAAACAGGTAATACGTTTATGTTTGCCTTTTCAGACAGATATTAATAAAAGTAAGAGGAAACTAAAAATGGGCTGATGAGGGTAGAGAGTTATAACAAAACATTTGATGATTTCTAAAAAATAAAGATGAATATACAGGTTTAATGAAGGAAAAGCGGTTGTTATTGACGCTTCATCACACTTTTAAAAGAGAGACTATAAAGAATTCATTTCGAAGCCTCGTTTTCCACATGGTCTTCTTTTATCAGATAATTGTAGATAAGTATAATTGGATAGGATTCACACCTACAATGTAATACAAACATGAGAAACATTTCAAATTAGAATATCAAAAGAGATTAATGATCCAAAAGTTATAAGTTCAAGAGTTGGAGAATACGATAAGACATAATATAGATGGTGTATCTCATTTTGATAAGGATACAAAGGTGGACATTGGTGCTTTTTAAAATCATTTGTGATAGATACAGTTCTTGGAGCTTAATGTAGAGTATATATGATTTAGAAGGGGGGAGAGATTTTAGGTTCATTTTTACAAGATTTACAAAAAGACAAAGAATAAATGAAGAGTTTTTTGCTTGTTCGAGCCACAAAACCACCCAACAAGCTTCTACACAACAAACTTCATCATATTCAGATAATTCATGATTATTAATTAGTTCCACACACAGTTTTTAATGAAAAAAATTTGCGCACCCATTCTAAATACCACATCACACTCTCCAAAAACCTCCGCTCGTCACACAACCCATACCACACACTTTAAGTCCACCCACAAAAACAATTCACAATATCATTAATTTTAGTGATGGATAATTATTCCTGTCAACACGTTTATTTAATAACCAGGTCGTAGTGCATTGCCTGTAATCGGTACTCGGAGTTGGTGGAGGACGTGAGAGGGAGTCTGCGCTGGGCCGCTATGAGAGGTAGGGCAGCCCGGAATCATCGGCAAACCATTACCATAATGTAAGAGGGAGGTTGCGTCAGAAGGATCGTCGAAAACATGTGCAATAGTCATGGGATATAAAGATCGCTGTGGACCTAGGGAGACCGAAAGATGAACAAGCTGTTCATTTAATGAAAAATGCCCACCCCATACATCAACATTAAACTCACCAACCAACCACATTAATCATACACGAAAAGTGATAGGTACATTCACACATTATAATAAAAAATTCACCACAATCAGCCACAAAATACACAGCCGCATCAAAAACCCAAATACAACACAACGCAAAACCCGATAAACACATATCACAAAGCACACAACTCACCACAAGCCGACAACGAAAAGCCGACAACCGCAAAGCAAACAACACCGCACAACCACCAACATCAAAAAGCCGACAAAACCAATCCAAAGCACACCCCCGCATCCCAACAGCTGCCAATCGCAACAAACTCCCGTCACACAAACTCACGACATCTTGTGCCCTTGACCTCGCCTCACAATTAAACCGAAGGAGGAGGGTGGATGAGGGGAGGTCGTTGGGCCTTCACCCTTTTCTCTCACTTATTTTCTTGTCACAATCAGATAATATAAGGAAAGCATTTATAATAATACACCATTAAAATATTACACATTTAGTATAAAATACAGTGGTACTCTACTTACGAAGAATTTCTAATAACGAGTTCAGTTACGAAGCGCCTGAAGGAAATATTGATCAGTTAGAAGGCGTTTCAGGAATACGAAGTCAAAATAAGTACAGTACCGCTGCTATTCGCTGCTCCAGATTCCCGATACAGTTAAACAAACTTTAGCTCTTGCACATGGCTATGAAATATGCCTGGCAACCTTTTTGCCGTATGGCGGTATCCAGCATGCTCTTCGTGTCCCCGGCTCTGTAAATATAGTTATATACTGTAATAAGTCTAATGGTCACCGTACGAATGCTCGGGTGTTACATACAGTACACGGTGATTTACGTAACTTTATTCCAATGGACCCTAAAGCAATGAAGAAAAAGTTGAAAGGAGAATAAGAGAAGAGAGTTGTCTGGCCATAACAAACAAGCAAGAGATAAAGAAAGGTATGAAAAGGGATGCGTGCTCTCGTTTATTTATTGGCGGAACTAAATTTTAAACATGTTTTGTCATGCTGATTGCCCATTTTATGATTTTAAAAAAAGGTCCGAATTTGCGGGCGGAACGGATTGCGATTCATTCAAAGGCGCTCATAGAAGGTTCAGGTTAGACACTACTCCAGAACGAGTATAAATAGAGTACTACTGAGATGATCTTAAGCATGCTGATGTCTGATATAGTTAGATTCAGACGATTAAGTTGTGTATTTGATTCCCGAGAGGTTTAACGAAAAAAAAATATGAGTCACACTCAAGGGCAGATACGAGACAGAAGAGACAAGCAGGAAGAGAGAAGAAAACAGAAGGGGCAAGCAGAGAAGAGATAGATAAGAGAGGAAAGACGAACGAACAGATGGAGACACAGAGAGCGGAAATGACAGACAATCGAAGAAGAGACAGAAGCCAGAAGACGAAGACAGAATGTAGACAGAGAAAGAGAAGACAAGAAGAGAGAAGACAACGACGAGATCAGACGAGAGACACACACCACCAACACCCAACACCCACAATCACCAATGCAACCATGTGTGTTTCCAACTGATCGTCGTTTCAGATAACAGGGTGTCAAGGTATTTTTCCATGTCGAATTCATCTCGTATAATTATTAAAATCATCTTCAAGAATGTTATTGTATCATATGACAGTGTAAATCGCATAATCAGTTCTCCACAGCTTGTGATCAACCGATGTGTTATTGGGTACAGACTGTTAGAAAAAGACATACAATAATTATGGTGTACTAAGATGATTTAATTCGTTTAAACAATAATAATAAATGGGTTAGATCTCACCATCTCTGTGAAAACAATTGATCCGTAAAGTTGTAAGAAGTCTGAATGCTCCATTCTCTTGAAGAACATGCTGGGTACAACAAGTTGGTTTATTATATATCACGTAATGACGTAATGGGAGATCACAGAACATATGGTTTTTTCCAGGGTGTGTTCCACATAGGAAATGACTTGATTCGGGTGGGCACAAGCCTACTATTTTCGCAGCATACTGTTCTGAAAACACTTCCTCATTTCACGGCACGAAACTGAACACATTAAAACAAAACTTTCCCATTTTAACAAAACGAATGAGGATTTCATATTTACAAAACGAATAGGATAAAGTGAATAAAGAGTGAAATGTAAAAGAAAATTAATTTATTACATAGGAGTAGAACATGGACAAATATTCGTTGGATACTCTTGAATGGAATGAAAATAAAGGAAAAAAGTGCTTTAATCAGTAAGTCTCAATTTAACAGTGTTCATGGTGAGATCAGTATAGTGGGCAGATAACAGCAATTTTGAGAGGATGTGCAATGATGAGAAAGCATAAATAATTGCACATTTGTTCTCTACAGGAGATCAAATCAAATTGCCTGATTTGGCATTTGAAAATCAAGATGGGCAGCATTTTTCAAGATGGCCACCAAGTTAGCCCCCAAGTTGACTTTTTGCTTCGAAGTATTGTCGTCGTGGATTTGCATGACTAAGTGAATGGATCATATGTCAAGCTGCTGAGTGGATTTTCCATGTTTAAAGCCTGAACACACTTTTCTGATTTGCAACCACCTTTAAATGATGTCATATGAACTAAGGCCTTTCTGCAACCGGGCCTGGCTAGTAAAATGTCAAAGTTATGCATAATGCGAATGTCCCAGCTGCTACTGTCACTATATGCATGAGAGTGCTGTCAGGCGAGCATGACTGAAAGCACTTCATCTCCGGTGCAACTTCTAAAGGAACACTTGGTAGTTCCTGACAAATGGACTGCAAAGTGGGTGTGTTTTCCAACATATCGCACGTCTCCTTCCTTTGTGTCCATCCGAATGCAGCGGGCTGCTCTGTGTCGGACTGGAATGGTTGCCTGGCAAGATGACAGCCTGAAGCGCCGACGTTTGCATGTTATCGTGGGTCCTGTGTTGGAGGTTGATTAGTAGCGGCTATAAAAAAACTTGCAGGCAAGAGATCACAGATCTTGCTCACGTCACACACAGTGAGCGCGCTTGACTTCAACATGAGAACAAGAATCTCCCAGCCTCTGCAAGAAATAGAAAATAACAACGAATCAATGTTGGATGCTGGAGATTGGTGATGTATTTCAGAAACATCATCTAAAGACGTTCCAAGTTCCTGCAGTTTTTCTTCCTTTACCCGGGAGGTCAGAACACCGACGTCACATGTCCATGGAACGCATGGAAGTAGGGATCCCTCTACTTTCTAGGCCCTATTGCAGAAACTACTCATTGACTGGAATCCATCGTGCTTGGCTCCTTAGAGCCAAAGGCAAATCAAGAAATCTCAAGACTAAGTTCACTGGGAATAGCAATAACAGAAAAATTGCTAAACGACTAGTACGTGTGTCATTAGCGCTATAAATAAGATGCACATCCGCGACTGCACTACAACACAGGCCACTACTAGCATAAATAAAATCAAGTGGTCAGCTTCTCTGAAACATGGAGTAACAGCAATCCGAGTACTCCTTTGTTGCTATGCATCTCTTCTTTTGTGAATGACTGTGCCTTGTTCGTCTGTGCTTCACACAATCTTTCGCAGGAAGTAAAAAGCTCAGTCTTGTTGCTGTCATGCTCAAGAAAGCTCTCCAGGTAGTCTCGTTTCGGTATAGACATGTCCAAAGCAGCAGGGGTGTGATATTAGTTCTGTTGCTACGAGCATCTCTACACTCAGTTGGCAGGGAGTTTCTATCACTTGAGTGTTTTTTTGCACAGTTTGTTTATTCTCTTATTCAATTTCATTGTCTATTGACTTCTCTAAGCTCAACCCCTTGGGTTTCGCAAAGAAACATTCTTGTGGTTTAGCTTCTTGGACTTTCGTGGGATATTACTTCTACTGCCTCATACTAGCATTAATGGATGATCTTTTTTCAGCTCTGTTGATAACTTTGTGTGTTTAAATAGAATGCCTGCAACTCCATGATTATCGTACCTTTGTTTTCTCAAGGTTACATCTATCCCACACACCTTCATGTCAAGTTTGCAGGGTCTAGCTTGATGGTAGTGCATTGAGTGAAGTGAAGACAGAGGAATATGGCCAAGTTCATAACCCATCATCTCCTCTTGTTGCAGGATTGGCCTGCGGTTGGACTTTAGATCTTCTTTTAACCTCTACTTACGACATAGACTCAACACTTGTCAGAAGTGTTTCATGATTTACCAGTAGAACTCGTTCCATGGTCGAGATGAATGTTCAGAGTCGAGGTTATCCTTTTACACCCATGTAACATGTATAGTATGGACACTTTCCTGTAATGGTGATACAACTAGGTTTATGCATCTGCCCTACACCTAGTCCGATTGTCATCCAGTGTCATAAGTTCCCTGTGCATCTGTCAACCATCGATAACTTAAGAACCCCGTTATCCTGGGCTCGGCTCTCCACACCTGGCACGTTCCTGTCGATTCAGGTGCGGCTGCCTAACTGATCCGGGTTGATATAGGACACATTTGGGACATTAGTAAGTTGTTGCATGTATGATGCCCAATGAGCAACTACAATTCCACTCTTAGCTGACACTGAACCCCATGCTGAGTTTCACAACAGTGATGTCACAAATGTGCTTGGTAGTGCTCCGAAATCACTCCTTCAAGAAATTCTACTGTGGCGATGAATCTGGAAATGTTTGATTAAAGGACTGGTAAGTGGCCTGGATTCAATCAGCACATACTGTTATCAACTTTGTGCACTTCGAAAATTGGAGCTCGATGTTCTCATCAACACAGAGCCTTCTGTGTGCGGACCTCATTAGTTAGAGCCGCGAGCCAACGCGGTTTACAGGGTGTGCGGATGCCAGTGCATAGCCAACTTTGGAGCATAGATGAGATTGGGCCAGTGATGAGGACCAGTGCCAGTAGTCCATCCAAGGGAGGCCGACTGCTAAACAAAGGTACTACTCTAACACTACACCCGTACACTCATGCATAAGTAGCTACTACTATACATGTTAAGTCATGCAAAAGTATGAAAATCATAAACAAATGTGCTAAAAATCAGAAAAAGTTGTGTGTCAGGGGCTAAAAAACAGGAATATCCACTTCCAGCAGCCTGAAAAGCTAGGAATCCACACTTAGATCATGCAAATCGGACAACTACAAGAATACTTCTAAGCAAAAGTCAATCTTCGGGAGGCTAACATGGAGCCATTTTGAAAAATGGCCGATCTTGGATTTCAAATGCATACGGGCAGATTTGATCAGAAAGCCTGCAGAAACAGAAATGCAAGTTTGATGCTTGTATCATAATCTGCACGATTTTTCTACTATCTACTACACTAGTATCCTATTTTGACCTGATGGGCCTTGAGTAGCAGGTGGGGGGGGGGGGGGGGTGAGGGGGGAGGGTGGAAGAAAATCATTCTCTCTCTATTTTTGGTTTTTGGGCCTTGAGAACAGTCTCAATTTATACATGAGCTTTGTATGGGGGGGAGAAAATCAGTACTCAATTAACATTATATGTATGGTAGCGATGTAATGTTTGTTGAATCAGTCTCAATTTAAAGGAGCTTTGTAGGAGAGGTAAATAATATCTCATTAACATGACTTGTATGGAGGGGAAAAATCAGTCTCAAATTAAATTAGTTGTATGGAGGCGGAGAAAATCGTCTCAATTTCACAGTTTTTGTATGGGAGGGAAGGGAATCAGTCTCAATTTAACATGAGCTTGTATGGGAGAGGTAAAAATCAGTCTCATTTAACTGAGCTGTATGGAGAGGAGAAAATCATTCTCTGTTTTAGGTTTTTTAGGGTGTGTCAGAGAGTTTCACCACTCATTTGTATGGAGGGGAGGAATCAGTCTCTATTGTGTTGGCTTTTTCAGGTTGATTCAGAGAGTTTTTCCACTTTTCCCCATTCATTTGCATGATGCCTCAGAAGCCTGCATTTATCTCCATAATATCATATATATATAATATTATAATATAATATATAATATATATAACATATACAATACATATATAATACATATATATCATATATATATATATATATAATTAATATATTGTGTGTTTAGAATTCAACAAAACACATGCAGGATCCCGAAGATCAGTATCTCGAAATGTTAAGTGTTTCAGGTTAGGAATCCCCAACGATGTGTAAGAATATTCGTGTGCGAGGCTGTGCCATTTTGGAGTTATGCCGTATTCGC
>JAXMNL010000497.1:28930-39254 GCA_035128595.1 Eptatretus atami
AAATATTGTATTCGGCTATGACGTCACATGCTTCCAGTTTCAGGGAAAATCAATCAAAATAAATTGAAAAAATATATTTTGTGTGTGTGCCAAAGTTGTTCAACATAAACGTAAGGAATACGAGGGACTTGGATGCAGGAAGAGGCCATTAAAGGCTTATCAATCGAGCTTGTGCTCTCTCAACACCTTATCAATTCAATCTGATAGTTTAATTTGTTTTTCATAGCTCGAGGCTCAGTAGAAGAGCAGCACAATAAAGGAACAGCAGGAGAAAGGGGGAAACACCAACAGTGGACCAGAAGCAGAAGGTAGATGGAGATAGACAAAAAAGGGATGCAGGTAATGACGAGGGGTAGTGGAGAATGCTAAGGGTGGACAATATGGATAGATAAGCAGAATTTTTTGGAAGGGCTCCAGGATGGTTACCGGTTGCAGAAAATATCGTGATTTTCGATGGGGGTGAACTGAGATGGTGGTGAACAGGTGTCCTGAACACCTGTAGGGAAGAATGTGATTGAAGAGAGTGTGAAAGTTGGTTTCACAGGTGGGATAAAAGAGGAGTGAAAGAGTGAAGGTGAGCAGTGATTCGTGATTTAAGTAGTTTTACCAGAAGGGGGTTGCTGGCGGACCTTGACCTTGACGCCCTGCGGAAAGGAGGGAGAGAGAGAGAGAGAGAGAGAGAGAGAGAGAGAGAGAGAGAGAGAGAGAGAGAGAGAGAGAGAGAGAGAGAGAGAGAGAGAGATCAGAATCTTCACAGTTCATACAATCAAGGAGAGAACATTTTACCTACGCTTCTTCTTCACCCTAAATCTGGGTCTACCAGTTTTGAAGATTTGCGCATAATCGGGCACTACCTATCAAACTTTAAACAGGCAGTGATCCAGCTGAACTTCTCCAATATGACAACGAGTGGCATCAATGCCCTCACTGAGGCTGCCACAAACACAGAAACCAGCAAGCATTCGAGGATATTTGTAAGCATCTCCTTTTCTGCGAGCCAGATACCACTGAAGCTGTACAAGACATGGTCTCACACTTACTGATGATTTCAAGTGCAGCGCATGCAGCAACTGAAGCAGCAGCAACATAATGACTTTTGTGTGACCTTGAGCACAGACTCCAGCCGCATACAACAAACAACAACTGACTTTGCTTCCACAGCAAACGAGCCAGCAGCAAACCACTTGACCTCACTGCTGAGAGTTCGACCCTGATGCTAAATATACATACTATGAGCGCATCAATCAACTAAATGCACACCAGACTCACGCATTTCAAACAATAAAAAAGATCGACAACAAAGGGAGGTTTGATCTTCATTGATGCCCAGGGGGAATGGGAAGACGTTCCTACTCAACACAATCCCAGCATATGTCGAAAAAGCCAAGGTATAGCCTTGCTCAACCTCGTCTGGGCATAGCAGCCACCTCCTGAGCTGAGAAGAACAGCTCATTCGTGGTAGTTTCCTATCCCACCCCAAGCAACCTCAATGTGTAACCTCAGCCCCGAGACTTCAATGGCCACTCCTACAAGCAGCTGACCTTTTGGTCTGGGATGAAGCTCCCATGAGCCATAGATTTCACTTGAAGCTCGAGACAGGACCTTGAAGATATCATGAGCAATGATGCATTTTGGAGGAAGAGCTGCTCATTCTTGCTGGGGATTTCAGGCAGATTCTTTCCTGTGGTCAGAAGGGTCGCCAACCTGACATCGTCAACTCTGCCTCAAACCAAGTCTTCTCTCTGGCAACATTGTGTAAGTTGCATTTGCGAACCAAATGCACATTGAAGCTGCCGCATCTCAGGGTAATACTGCAGATCGAGAACGTACAACCAGTATGCACAATGCTGATCGGATTCAGGGAAGGCTGTCTTCCAAGTGTTGACACCATTTATACCATGAGACCATTGAGCTTCCATCAACATATCTGTGCCAAAATCAGAAGAGGAAGTCATCAACCATGTTATGCTGGAGTTGATTAGCCAACTGATCCACTGTGAGTCTAAGGAGAGAGCCATCCCACATCCACAAATAATGACGTTGACAGACTAAATGAAGTCATAATGGCACAACTCCCAGGATCCAAGACAGTCTGGTCAGTGCTGATTCTGTAGCTGACAAAACCAGGCAAATCTCTTTCCAACAGAGTTATTAAGTGCAACAACATTTTCTGGAATGCTCCAAACACATGAGCTTGAAGGTCAATGCTCCAATAATGTTGCTGGCGCAACATGGACCCAACAAACCCTCCTTCCTGACAAAGAAACGTGTCTACTCGAGTGCTGTAATCACCAATTTCCAAAGGTACCAATTAGTGTCTATTAATTACGTATTCTTTGAACGTGCGGTTGCTTCCTGTCTATAATTACGTATGGATATTAATTCGTACTCTTGGAATGTATTTTCTAACAACGTGTGAGAGGAGAGCGCAGCGAGCAAACCACAACAGTGATATTGATAGCCGCTATGTTATTATGCATGTACAAAGCAGTATTGGAGTGTGTATGAGACAGTTTTCCACAGTTACAGCGATGGTGCCCATGAAGCCGCTCCAGACCATCATCCTGAACGACCATCGAAGATCCAGAAAATCAAGTACATTAGTGTAAAATCTAGTCGAGACACCATGTGGTGGGACTTTCATAGGAACAGGATGTCAAACAGTGCTTCAAAGTGATGAAATCTTTTTGAGATGAGCAAGGATACAGTTGAGCAGTGAAGAGAAACGATGAATGACTTTGGTAAGGGGATCTAAAACAATGAGGACGCAATAAATATGGACATGGAGGGGGAATTGGGAATGCTTGCTCAATGGATTGTGAATAATAGCATAAGACAAGGTGATTACCTGTTGGTATCATTCGGTGTGCGCAGAACTCCCTTCCTGCAGACTACCTGGTGCCCCAACTCCATGGAATGAGACAAGAGAGGTGGCGGCACCACCAAGAAAATGGCGGTTACCTTTCACTCGCTAAAATATGAACCCACACATGGAGCGCAGTCTGGTGATGCTGGGGAAGCGGTCTTGTTGCAAGCGGAGATAAATTTAAATCTCTCTCGGAGTTGTTCTTGCAGAACAAACATCGGAGTGCCTGAGAAACCGTGGAAAAGAAAAAAAATAATAACAAAGAGTTAAAATTACATGCCAGGAGATTCATCATAATGTTAAATGTTTGGCAAGTAGATTTGTCTAATCTTAATGAACCTGAATTCGGCAACAGCTGCAAAGTTCGTTTAATAAAATGAGTCATTAACTCTGCCTTCTCATTGTTTGAAAAGTTATATCTTATTTAGATTGTAAAACAGGATCTCATCAGCCTGCTGAGGCTATAGATTCTCATTGTGTTGCGAGGCTACACCCTATCTGTTTAAACAGGTGCTCACTGGCCTGCTGAGGTCATCTTATCTTGGCCTATGTAAATGAAAGTTTCTCTGTGCACGCGTGCCCTGAGCAAGGCACGCATTCTTCAGCTGCTTTATTCTGTTACTCACAATGTTTTATGATGTATAGAATGTTTTATCTTGCTTGTAGGAACTTTTGTTTTACGAGCTTTTCTTGTAGTCTGGAATTGATTAACCAGAACCTTTGAAGCTTTAACCCATCCTTATTTCCAATCATATAAATACCATGTATCTCGCTCAGAGTCAGAGATCTGCTTGTAACTTGAGACATATTTCCTTTCTCTCCACATGTGTTTTTACAATAAATATTTTGATGATATTTTTCTTTTTGTTAATTTCCACCACATACCCCACGCTTCACCACCAAATATGGCCTTATTTGAGATAAAGCAGCATTTACATTCAAATGACAGTTTTCATCGAGCCTGGAAGGCATACGAACCAAACCAAAGAGAAAGGGCAATAGCCTTAAAGGATCCGCAGCTTTGTGTCAGAACTTGCAAGATAATTAAGGAAACTCGTACTTTACAATATAAATAACAAACCTCACGATCATTTCTTGAATCCTGGTAATTTGGTCATTTTCTTGACTTCTCTTGCAGCTTATTAAGCCAACGTTCACTGGGAATTAAACACCTCAGATTGACAATGCCGTACAAGTACAGGGCAAGCAAGACTGAAGAATGCACTGGGTATGAGAAGACTGGGGAAATGCAGGGGCATCCGCACTGCGTCGGGTCATGGTCATGAAGGTGCTGGCATGGAGGAATATGGAATGGGACGATGATGGAAGAGAATTGCTGGAGATGGGGAATTGAGAGAAGGGCTAGGCAGGGGGTTCAGAAAAGGGTAGGGGGTAGAAGGAATGGATTTCACAACTGCAGACGCTGGTGGAGAGAGGTTAGGAGGTGCAAGGTGAGATGCCGCAGGATTTGTGGACCGGTGAGCAGTCCATTAGAGCCGATTTGTGGATGGCGGACACTGAGTGATGGCGAGGGTGCGGAAAGCACGAGTCATAAGTATTAGGTTGAAGTGATGGACGAATGCGCGGAACGAGATGGGAGGTAGTTTTGAGGTTGTCCTGGGATGTCTGAGGAGTTCAGGTGGAATTTGTTGAGGGCCAGCGGAAGCGCTTCTCAGCCCCACTATGTTTTCAATGATTATCATCAGCGGCTGATGGAGGCTGGTAAGTAGGAGGTGACCCTGAAGGGGTAATAATAGATCTGCTAGTTGATGTGGAGACTGGGCAGGAGATGCACGGAAGTACTGTCGGGAAGGGTGAAAGGAGAGCATTTGGGAAGGCTTTTCGTACTTTTAGTGCATTACCTATTTTTAATTTTTTTTTGCAGGGTACTGACAATAATCTTATTGAAAGCTCATTCAAGGCAAAAAAGTATTCTCCGGAGCAAAAGAGTAAAATTGTCCAGTGGTATTTTGAGGGACCACAAATCAATGTGCTTCCAGTCCGGAGAGTGCCCCATGTGCGAATATGCACGGGCATACCCAGAAACATGGCCAGGGCAAATCAGCCCCACTTGGAAACTGGTTGAAAAAAAGTTCAAAGTGAAGAGGACGATTCTCAACACCACAAGGGAAGCTTCTTGGTCGCCCAAGAGGTTAGTGAATCCCCATCGCTGTCCTGACTGAAGGTAAGCAATCGATTGAGCACCAGCAAACCTACCGTGAGATAGTGGTTCATGCAAGCACCGGTGCTAACCCCCACAATGGAGCCAACGAAACAATTAGCCTTTCTGTGTCAGAGAAATTCGGACAACGATCTTTTCAAATTGCGGCATGGAGGATGAAGGTCTCCCACATGGCCCCGACCTCAATCGCGCTGGAAATTTTCTCCTCTGGGAGCTTTCAGGAACAATCGTCCGGCAAGAACACCCGGATCTGAACCTGATACTGAAGGCAGCAGTTGAGTCCTTCATGTTGACAGGACATAACCATGACAACATGCATGCAGTTATGCAAAACTTCCAAATCGTGTGCAACGCAGTTTTCTCGAATATGAAAATATGTTTTTATTTATGAAAAAATCTTTAAAAAAAAACAGTTTCCAAAAACAATCGTGTAAACTGAAACCGACTTCAGGCCAAATACCAAAGTACGTGGTGCTTGCCAGTTGCATGAAAGCATCTTACAAAGCGTCCTGGGACCAGGACATACCTTTCCTGTCTCACTTCGGGGAGTGACTCAGTATACGCAGATGTCGTGCGGAGCTGTATTACCTGAGCAGCGCCAACCAGAGAACCGCTCAGTCCTGGTGACTTCGATCACTCAGACTCAGAGTGAAACTCAACGGCTCATCCTAAGGATACTGATTCACCTGCAGCAGCCTCAGCAGTTCGATGGCTGCTGTTGTGGCTTGTGTGCCGAGAAGCGTGATGCAGATAAGCGACGTTGCAGAGGAAGCCGGAGTCTCTCGAATAAATAGTGGAGTCGATTGAAGACCACGGTTTGAAGCAGGAGATGTGAGGAGGCAAGACCGCGCAAGAGCTATCATGAGCGAAAAGCCCACACTGAGAAGAATCAATGCTTCTGATATCTGTGCACGTGCGGTTGACTCTGGATCTTGGTTTGTTGGCACTGTGCCAAAAGTATTTTTCTGCAACAAACATTACGACAACATATTCAAAAAACTCACAAACAGCAATTACCTACGGTGCACATATACATCCACAGTATTTTATAATGTGGTCTGTGGCTGGAGATGAAAAGACAGCCTCGGGGCATCCACCCTCACCTTCGCGAGCTGTTGAGTCTTGGTGTTGATATATCCTCACCAACCTATAATGTATACACTGGGTATTGACATTCGTCAGGTGAGGCATAAATGCTGTTCCGCTGTCTTTTAGATTGGGATGGACTTAAGCAGCGATTACCGTCTGCTGGCTTATCGCAATTCAAGCTGGTGACGTATGAAGATCCATTGTGATCCATCGCTAAAACTAACGAGGCGGTTAATTGCTGCACTGCAACAAATCTTCAAATCACTGGGCCACCTTCATGCGAAGTCAGCATGGCCAACGGTTTCGTGAAAGACTAATTTTGTTTTTTTTCCTCGAGGGTATTAATTTTTCCTCCCCGGAACACACGTCACTCCGATCGTAGAGTGGTGGCGAAGCAGCTTGAAGACAAGTCGCGGACATCCGGCTTTTAACCGAACTGGTTACCGAGAGGCCGGTCAAACATTGACCAATGCTGCGACTCCGACTCCTACAATAATCCGTCTCGTCGATTCCGTCGGCTCTCAATGTCGGAATGCAACCGCATTTCCCTTGTGGTCCTTTTAAAAGAGAGAACAGACGGGTTTACAAATCTTAGCTGAGAATGTACCGACGAGGCGCGGATTCAAAGTATTTCGTCACGTGACGCTGGACGTAGCCAATCGCGAGGCACGTAAGGAGGCTCCTCCTTCAACGGCGAGGAAACAGTGTATTTACGAATAACGAAGCTTACAAGGATACACGCTTCAACTAGTAACGTTAACTTTTCTGAAACCTTTAATTGTAATGTCAGAATACTATATTTAAATGTTCTTAAAGTCATTCTCAACAGGTCAGCATCAATGTGAGGATGCCTCGAGGTGCTCAGTATTTAATGACATCCGGAATGACTGTTTGTTTTATATTATATTGCAACTGGTTTTCGTGAGTGAAGTGTCTGCGATCCACTTCATGACAACTTTGGAATGGGGTGTCCATGTTCTCCCTGTGGATCAAGAACCCACAGACCGGGGGAATAAAGGGTTTTCTAACCCGGGACCCCGGGGAGAGGGGTTTTTGGACAACCGCGGGATCCCCCGGGAGAAAAAGGGGTTTTGGAACAACGCCCGGGACCACCGGGAGAAAAAGGGGTTTTGGGGAACCAACCCGGGACCGCCGGGAGAAAAGGGGTTTTGAACGCACCCGGACGCCGGGAGAAAAAGGAGTTTTGGAACCAACCCGGGACCCCGGGAGAAAAAGGGGTTTTGGAACCAACCGCGGGACCACCCGGGAGAAAAAGGGGTTTTTGGAACAACCCGGGACGCCGGGAGAAAAAGGGTTTTGAACCAACCCGGGACACCCGGGAGAAAAGGGTTTTTGAACCACCCGGGACAACCCGGGAGAAAAAGGGTTTTGGAACAACCGCGGGGACCCGGCAGAAAAAAGGGGTTTTGGACAACCCGGGACCCCCGGCAGTAAAAAGGGGTTTTGAACCTAACCCGGGACCCTCGGCAGAAAGGGTGGTTTTGAACAACCCGGGACCCCCGGCAGAAAAGGGGTTTTGAACCAACACCGGGACCCCCGGCAGAAAAGGGTTTTGGACCAACCCGGGACCCGGGAGAAAAAGGGGTTTTGAACCAACCGGGACCCGGGAGAAAAAGGGGTTTTTGGAACCAGCAACCGGGACCCCCGGGAGAAAAAGGGGTTTTGAACCACCCGGGACGCTCCGGGAGAAAAAGGGGGTTTTGGAACGCAACCCGGACCCCGGGGGAAAAAGGGGTTTTGGAACGCAACCCGGGACCCCGGAGAAGAAGGGGTTTTGGACCAACCGGGACCCCGGTGGGAAAAAGGGGTTTGGAACACCCGGGACCCCCGGGGAAAAAGGGGTTTGGACACCAACCCGGGAGCCCGGGGAAAAAGGGGTTTTGGAACAACCGGACCCGGGGGAAAAAGGGGTTGTTGGAACCAACCCGGGACCGCCGGGGAAAAGGGTTTTGGAACCAACGCGGGACCCCCGGGGGAAAAAGGGGTTTTGGAACGCAACCCGGACCCCCGGGGGAAAAGGGTTTGGGAAACGCAACCCGGACCCCCGGGGGAAAAGGGGGTTTTGGACCAACCCGGGACGCCCGGGAGAAAAAGGGGTTTTGGAACCACCCCGGACCCCCGGGGTAAAAAGGGTTTGGAACCACCGGGTACCCCCGGGGGAAATGGGGTTTTGGAACCAACCCGGGACCGCCCGGGGGAAAATGGGGGTTTTGGAACGCAACCCGGGACCCCGGGGAAAATGGGGTTTTGGAACATACCCGGGCCCCGGGGAAAAAGGGGTTTTGAGAACAACCCGGGCACCACTCCGGGGGAAAAAGGGGTTTTGGAACCAAACCGGGACCCCCGGGGAAAAAGGGGTTTTGGAACCAACCCGGACCCCCGGGGGAAAAGGGGTTTTGGAACCAACACCGGACGCCCGCGGGGGAAAAAGGGGTTTTGGAACCAACCGGGACCTCTCCCGGGGGAAAGGGGTTTTGAACCGAACCCGGGACCCTGGGAAAAAGGGGTTTTGGAACCAACCCGGGACCGTGCCCGGGGGAAAAAGGGGTTTTGGACCAACCCGGGACCCCCGGGGAAAAAGGGGTTTTGGAACGCACCCGGGACCTCCCGGGGGAAGGGGTTTTTTGGAACCAACGGGACCGGGGGAAAAACGGGCTTGGAACCTGTGTTTCGTTTGCTTCTGTAAGTCAACGCCCCCCCCGCCGCCGATAAGGCATCTGCTCTTTTTGTCTTTCCTGTCCATTTTTGATTGATTTTGTTTGAATTATTCTTTATTTACCTCAGAACATAAAGATTCTTTTAATTAAATTATTTTATTACTTTATAATTTTGTCGATTTCCACTGTCCGTGTTTGTCCTTTCTTCCATTGGTTTGGAATTGGTCAAAGAAGATAAAGAGATAAATTGTTTTTGCCGAGGAGCGTGCTCCCGTCAGGTACCACGTGACCTCTCGTTAAACGGCAATAATTAGACGACATTGGCACTGGAACTCGTGTAACTGGGTGGTGTTCGTGGTTTTAAAACAACCCACCGAACCACACGTTAATTGTGAGCGATGGCCCCAGGTCCGCCTCCTACCGACGACAAACGGGGATTAATCCCCTGAGTGACAACTGTGTCTCGTACCCAGTGGACGCACAATACATTCCACATTCCACATTCCCACATACCCACTTGCACATACTCACATTGCCACATTACCCACATTGCACATACCCCATTGCCAAATAACCGACATACGCATTACCACATACCCACATTCCACATTCCCCATATACCCACATACCTCGCATCATACGCCATATACGCACATACCCACATACCACATACACACATACCCATATGACCACATACGCCACATTCCACATAGATACCCACGTCCACATTCCACTTCCCACATACATAACCACGTACCCGTACCCACATCCACATTCCCACATACATATCCCACCGTACCACTTCCACAATCCTACTACATTACCACGTACCCAATTCCCAATTCCCACATACATACCACGTCACCTACCTACATACCACATTCGCACATACATACCACGACCATACCCACATACCCACATAACCGCCATTCCCACATTCCCACATACCCACATACCATCTATCTATAATTCCAGCAATCTCTGTGTGTGTGTGTGTGTCGTTATGTGGTGTGTGGGTGTGTGTGTGTGGTGTGTGTGTGTGTGTGTGTGTGGTGTGTGTGTGTGTGTGTGTCTTGTGACGCGCTGTTTTCTCGACAACCGCTGTCCGATGCTAATTGAAACTGCCAGATACTAATGCTGGGGACCTGAGGATGTGCTTTTCAAGGTTTGATTATTAATCGGTACAAGTGATTCAAGTTATGGCCATTTATTTACCAAACAATGACAAGGACACGTTGTATGCGTGGCGTGGCGCGATGGGGAACGGGAAGCTTCAGCCGCGTTCCCCATTACGGGTTACAACTACGGACTTCCGCATAATGATGACTTCGTGTATTCTGCATAATTTTCTTCGATTCCCCTATTGCTTTCATCTTTTTCTTCTTTCTTCCTTTTCTCTCCTCTTTCCCTTATCTTTCTCTTCCTCTTCCTTTCCTCTTTTTCTTTTCCTTCCTCTTGTAATGGCGGCATTTATAAGATAAACACAATGCCCCAAGTTATGATCGTTTC
>JAXMNL010000498.1:21401-39153 GCA_035128595.1 Eptatretus atami
TAACGATGAAGCCAATCATGTGTTCCCGAGCGGTCCCGAGAAAGGCCGGCCCGAAAAGGCAAGGAGAGGAACGCTAGGGTCGGCTCGGCGATCATGCTTTATTGTCAGGAGTGACTCGATGAGGATTGATGATTGTTGTGTTTGTGTGTTTAATATTTCGTGGTTAGTTGTTTTGATCTGTCTTGAAATGGACAGGAGTTTCTTTGCCCTTAATAACGCATTGATCTTCCTTCTTCTTCAATCTTTGGATATGGAGAGTGGTACGTCATGTTGCGTGTTGTGTAGTGGTCCCGAGTGTTGTACATGATGCTGGTCAACGTGGTCTCTGTTCCTCTCGGTCAGGATCCAGCCCTGCAGGGAGTCCACAGGCATCTCTGAGCAACGCACGGAGCCTCTGACTGTATTTTTGTCTGTTGCACTTCCCTGCAACCGGCTCGACACCATCTTTCATGCACGTCGATCCGCCCTGCACGAGGGTATCCCCAACAGCTCCAGTTTGGCCTAGTGGCTGCGTGTAGCAGGCCAGGCGCTTGGATTCGCATACTGGGTCTTGTGAGAAACCAGGTGGAACACACCATAGAATCTTGTTCGCTCTTGGTTGCCGTCGTACCTTAACGGGGGCTGCGGAGCGCGCCATGCTGGTGTGCGTGACGCGGTGCGCGGACAGAAAGGAGTACGAGCGCCATCTTGCCACGGTTTGCATGCTCGAGCTTGGGCGCGTGTTGAATTCCGAGACCGATGCGCGTTGTTACGAGCCGCATTTGTGGCCTCTTCGACACCTTATTTAGTGTTATCGCCTCTCATGGTACTCATGGAGCATCACCAAGTAGGGCTCCGTTTGTCTTGTCTGCACGTTTGTCCCAGGCCTAATGGTTATTTATGCTTGGGCTCCCTCTGAACCTATCCGTAGCTCCCCAGTTCATGAGCGGGGTTATGAGATGGAATGATAAACGATTTCGTTGATATGGTTCTTTGTTGTATGTTGCGCTGTGTTTACACCCGATGGATCCCCAATAAATCTGGCTAGGATTCACTATGAAAGTTTGCCCGACAGGCTTGAATTGTTCTGTCCGCGGTAGACTGAGGGATACAATTCGCTCGATTTGTATTAGTAGAAACCAACGGGTCCTACGGACTGTGGCATGACTTCGTCAGGTCTTCTTGGGACAACCTTCTGGCAGAAGTGTCTGGCGTAGTGGTCGCAGGGTTGTGCTATTTATTCCCAACTGGGTACGATGTGCCGGTACAGGTGTACTTTGGTGGGATACCGATAGGCGGTCTGAGGCGCGGATACCCGATAGACCGGTTAATTGAGTGGCCGAAATCTAGTACCAGGCGTTATAACGCCCTGAGACGGCGGTAACCTTGTTGTTAAGAATAGCGCCTGTATTTCTCAACATCTCGTTTGTCAGGAGGATATGGGAGTGCGAATTCTCCCCCGTCGTGGATGCGTGATACAGGTGTATTTGACATTGTGGGGCGGGCCCCGTTTGTTAGTCGTGCCAAATACGACCCAGAGCGTTGTTGCAAGCATCTGTTTTTTCGGTCGTGTTTTGTTTGTGTGTTTAGTTTTTTTGTTACAAATTGATTTTGCAAGTTTCAACTAGCTCTGTAGATGCACAGTTTTCGTGCAATCGCTCGTCCAAACGGTGATAGGTATAGGTACTGCGTGGTAATATGCGGCAGATATGCGTGTTAGAAGGACATAAGTAATTGATTTGAAAGTCAAGGTCTGAGGGTCAAGGTCGCACCAGAAGGTGCAAACATCGAAAGATTACGTACCGCCTCTTGAGAGATGCTTTTTGAGTAATTGCTTTATCGATCATCTCCTCAATACTTGGTGGATATAATAAGTAATGTCTGGCGATAGGCGCTAACAGCTGATTGTTTTTTTTGGTGGCGAATCGGCCGGTGGACCCTGTCATGCGTTGAGCAATACCTAAAGGATACGAAGTGGACCTCACTTCGTTGCATGCTTGTCATGTTAGGAGGTCTTGTTTTGTTAGATCTATGATCACAGCTATTACAGGATGTGTCTGTAGTAGGTTACTGCGTGTGTGATATCAGAGCTATCTTCGTGATGACGCTAACTTGGAGTAAGCAGGCTAGCGTGTTGGTTCTAGCGCGCTCAGATAATATAAAGCATTTCGTCGGTTCAGTTTATGACGTCATCTGATATGATGACGTCATGAGGAAAAGACTGATTTGCGCTTTTGTCTATATTATACGTAATACGTGCTGTCCTCAGTTCTCATCAAGATCTCTTTATAATGCAATGTACTTTTGGAGCTCTGGATGCATGACCATTGGTAACTATATAAAGAGTTGGGAGAGAATGTGTCAGGTCAAAGGTCAAGGTCACAATGAGGTCAAGCATGCAAGGTGACCGAAGACCCTGTTCCATTCTGTTGAAGTAACCTTGCTCGCGAATGGTAAGTACAGGGTTGTGGTACCTACCTTGGTAGGTGTGTAGGGTGTTGGTATGGCGCTAAGCTAATTATTTTTTGGTGTTGATCGGCTTGACCTCAAGGTTAACTTGAAGTCTTCATTTTTTTACAGCTAAGGGTCAAATTTTTATGTTTCCGTTACATAGGTCGAGTAGTCCCTCAAATTAAAGCTCTTGATGAAGTGTTTTCTAGACATATAACTATTTTGACGATGTGACGTCAATTTGACGAGGTTATGACGAAAAAACTGGATTTTATGTCGAACTTTCACCTAAATTGAAGGTCATCTTTAAATCTTTGATACAAACCATAATCAAGTAGTAGAGCTCTTAGAAGTGCTTCTTACTAGTTTTGACTATTGAATTATTTTGCCTGACGTCATTGATGATATAAATATTTTTGTTTTTGGCAAGATAACCTTCAGCCTATGGCTGAGGGTTCGCCATCTCGTTTGTTTGTTTGTTTGTTTGTTTTGTTGTCTGTTGTCGTCGTGTCACACACACTGTATCGTGTTTTTCTCCGCAAGTGCTTGTCGGATTGAGACAAATTTTCACCAGAGGAAGCGACTACTCATGGAGAATGTTTTACTGGCGCGGGACGGTGGCCGAGTGACCGGGTAGCGAGACGGTGGCCAGGCAGATGGTGGCCGTGGGACGGTGGGAGACGATGATAAACAACAACAATCTGTGTTGTTTGATCAAACACATAAAATTTATTATTTTATTCTATTTCATTCATTAGCACAAGAAATGTGCTTCGTTCCGTCTCAATTTGATGTCCAGCGTGGAGAGGTCGATGACGTCACGGGCCGTGCGAGGGTGAGAGGTCGAGAACGTCACGGGCCGTGCGCCGAGGGTGAGAGGTCGATGACGTCACGGGACCGGTGGATGTTGGTATATTTGGCGCGGTGAAGTGGTCGGGTGGCGTCTGTTCGTAGGCATGCTGATTCGCGTAGTGTAGTGGTTCTGACGGGTCGTGATTGGTGTGTTCTATAGGTATCGGTGTAATAATACGTCTGGGGGTAGGGCGCCTTCAGGGCGTCTCTGCGTGTGTATTCATGCTGGCTTCCCTGTGACGTTTATGAGTTTGCGGGACGCGCTGTGGGGTCAGATACTGTTCCATGTTCCCTGCTGTGTGGAGTCCGTGTGGACGCCGTGCCGAGGGGTGAGAGGTCAATGACGTCACGGGCGCGTTGCCGAGGGTGAGAGGTCGATGGGGAGGTCCGGGAGTTGGAGCGGTGGCCGGGCATCGTCTCCACGGTTGTATAAACACGATTGGGTTTATTTCTATTTGTGAATATGAAACGCTGTGCGGTGGAAACAAACACGATTGGATTTGATTTCTTATCTTGTGAATATTAAACGGATTGTGCGGTGTAATAAACACGTTTGGGTTTGATTTCTATCTTGTGATATTAAACGCTTGTGCGGTTGGTATAAACACGATTGGATTTGATTTCTACCTGTGAATGTTAAACGTGTGGACAGTGTTTAATTTCCCTGTCTATCTGTACGAGTCACACATCGTGAGGAGAGAATACACGAAATATGAGACACAGGACTCGGCATATTACAAAGCGCCGTTAACGGAAACCGGAAGTGACTGTACAATTAAGAATACGGTACCGTGTTGTGGCATCTGTGTAGTGTAGCGTGACTCAGGAGGGCCGGGAACTCCAAACTTTCTATATTATCATTTCATCTCGTTTTCTGGTCGCTTGCTGAAGTTGTCATATTATCTCGATCAAACTTCATATTAAGGATTAGTCTTAACCGGTGAAGTGGTGCTAGAAGCGTTTGTTCTCCTCCTTGACACATAGGTTCGAGAGTACGACTGCCACCTATAGGTGTGGACCTCGGGGATCCTAGTCTTGGCCGGCTCAAACAGTCAGGACGATGGGCGACGATGATCCGAGATCTCTCGCGGTGAAAGATGCAAAAACGAACACCCTGGGGATCCCACTCGAGCGGCTTCGAATGGAGGAAACACGGTCGATCCGACAGGGATGTCCCTCAAACCGCGGGTCGATGGTCGGTTCACCCCGAGGATGAGGAGTTTTCCCCCGGAGGTGACGATTACCGGTATCGATTGACGGTAGTACACTTATGTGATCATGCCCGCATATCGGCGCGACGAACGGATCTGGGATGGTTAACTTGGGGAGGGTGTACGCTGTGCGTGGATCTATGGTTACTCATTCATACGGTAATCTGATTGGTGTTACAGCGAATCCTGGTTGGGAGGACGGAGTGAAGGTTCACTTGAATTGTACAGGACTCGGATCCGCTTTCGTGTGGATACATTAGTTCTCTCGTTATAGCTTCTTCATGTCTTAGTCGTTACGATCTTCTGCTACCTGGTTAGGTGGTTGGATATTGTGGTGTAGCTCGATGGATTGAGATTTCGCGAGTGGTAGTCATATGACTCGTGGCGTCGTTCTGGAGTCTGGATGGTGATGATTCGTGAGTCGTGAGTCGCGTGTCGGACGCCTCCTAATTGTTATATTTTGCTTGATGGTGCTGGGTACAGAGATGCATCTGTTGAGTTGTGTTCGATTTATCAGGTGATTCAGTCGACGTCATGTGGTGATCGACTGAGACAGATCACGAGCTCCATGTCGTACTGGCTGGTCGAGACTCTGCTAGTCGAGGTATTGGATTAGGTGAGACTCACTAGCTAACTTGTGTGATTGTTTTCTTGTGAGCAGCGCGCGTTAGGCTCGCTGGACGCTACATAGCGGCTCTGAAGTAGGCTGCGGACGAGAGACCGTACGTGAGTCGAGTACTAGACCGCGGATTGTTGTGAGTTTATAGATGCGAGTTGATGACAATAGCGGACTTTGATGTGACAGATTAGCTAGATGTGTTGTGTCAGTACTGCGGGATGTCGTGACATAGGCGTCGATCGAGAGCATGGGATCGCGGCACTAGTTCGTAGGGATGTGTATCGTGCATTGGCTTCTCAATACAGGAATTCAGATGATCTTTCGGTCATGTATCTTATTCTGGCTGATACACAGTGGTGTGGATGTTGTGCCTTTAATGAGCTATCGAAATTCAGCGACATGTGTCTGTAGAGTGAGTTTCTCGGGAGAGCAATCGCACGAATCGGTACGTAGGGAGAGAGTGAGAGCTCTCAGTGCTAGTAGTATAGAGACAAGATCATATATGAGAGATCGTGTGTGTGTGCGATTGAGAATAAGTACTACTGAGTCGTGTCAGATTTTTTGGCATTTCTAATACGCGTATAGATAGTGAAGGTCTATGCATGTTTTTCATTAGTGGGCTAGTGTTGCTGTTCATCGACTTTGTATAAAGCACAGGTTGCGTCGTTGTGAGTAGCTCCGGTGTTTGTGATCTCGGTAATATTACGGATATGATCTGCTAGTATGTGGTAGGGTCGCATGGTATAGGAGATTAGGTGCAGTCGCGTTCACGTGTAAGTGGACCAGAGTATTGGCGGCGGAGGTTTTTTGACACTCTATACCTGAGTGCTCCCGCCATCGTATGGTCTTCATGTTATCATCAAAAAATAATAACTAGATATATAAACGACAATGTGAAGTCTAACTCGTTGGACATATAGATACATATATATATTCGATCTCTAATATTATATATATGAGCCTTTTCTATCTACACCACGACCAAGCCATACCATTAGAGGACCGACGTATACCATAGTGCGGATCCTATCTCCCTCTAGAGATAAGGAGAAGTGGACATTTCTATTATATTATCCTCAGTTATGTATGTGTGTATTCTGTCTTAGTGTATCTTATTCCTAAAAATAGATGTCTTATGCTGCTCACAGAGGGATATCCAGGTCGGTTTCACTCCGGGGAATGAGCGTGGTCGTTGGACGTAGGTGACCTTGCCGTGATCGTTCTACTACCCGAAGCGAGATCTTATTGGTTCTGGGGAATTTTTCGTTTTGATGGATTGTTGTGTGTTTCAGATTCTGTTTTGTTGAAAGTGAGGTCGAGTCCGACGTCCTTGTTAATTCCGTTCGCTCCATACAAAGGTTTTGAACCACAACTCATTCTTTCATAGTTCACAGCAAGAAAGTTATTTATGTTTATCCAATGAATTGAATTTATAATAGGGATGAACAACGTAGAATAGTCTGCGACTAGATAGTGGTGGACGCCCATGACTTTCGCCTGGGCTCATGATCCCTTATCTCACTCTTTCAGAGATTAAGGAGATCGCCTTATCCTCCATAATGCGCAATGTTTGTTTCGACTGGCCTTCGACCTTGACGGCATACAACATTCAGGGATACGTCACCTGTGAATTTAAGAAAAAGAATCGTTGGAGAATTAAGAATTTGGAAGAATAGTATTATTAGAACTAGTTATATGATTGGGGTCATGACCTGAAAATAGGTACAAGGTGGAAAGGTCATTGTCAGATTGCCACGGTCTTTTTATTCGGCTCTTTACTGAGGTATCAATTAATGTCATTCCCCGAAGGTCCAGCCGGATTAGAGAAAAAGTTCGTGACTTTGAATTTCAGCTTAGACATTGATACCAGGTCAGACATTAGGACACTATCTCACGCATTGATTTACAGGGTCAGGAACATTTGACACAGGGACTTCAGACACTTGATACAGGTCAGACATTGATCTACAAAGCTTCAATCATGATGGCAGGTGCAAGACATTGATACAACTCAGACACTGATCGCACGGCTCAGACATGATGGTCAGTGCACGAAACATGTGA
Organism: Eptatretus atami; assembly: GCA_035128595.1. NCBI lineage: Eukaryota > Metazoa > Chordata > Myxini > Myxiniformes > Myxinidae > Eptatretus > Eptatretus atami. The sequence continues at coordinate 28,578 of JAXMNL010000498.1, forward strand.
TACGCTCGACATTGAACAACTGCAGTACATTGATCGCGCTCAGGTGACATTGATACACCTCGACACAATTGATTACAACCTCAGGCACTGATACAGCTCCGGACATCTGGATACATGCTTCAGACATTGATACAGCTCGTAACATTTCATACAGCCTCGAGACACTGATACAGCTCAGACACGACTGATACAGCGTCACGACACTTGATACAGCTCGGACACTGATACTAGCTCAGACACTGATACAGCTCGGACACTGACATACAGCTCAGATACACGTCGAATACACGCTCAGACACTGATGAGCCTCACGTTAGGTGCACACTTGATTGCATGCTTGGACATTTTGGAAATTTGTGAGTTGCCAGAGTTGGAAGAACAAAGCCAATAATTCATTAACCAAAATGAGTGTGTTCGGTACTCCTTTGGGGTCCTACGTAGAGTATACACTGTGATTACCCTTAAGTTGTGTATAAAATGAGGGGTGGCTTCATGTTGGAAGTACTTCGTATCTTCCCGACATATTCGGTGAGAACATCAATCAGCCAGATATTATCATTCGTCCCTATCTATCTGCTATATCACTTGATTGAGTAATTGTGAAATTATAACAGTGCTTATATACGACATCAGGTTGGAGGGCATGCCTCCGCGAGGCTGAAACACCGCGTGTCAATATTGTGCTGTGTTTTTGACAGACATGTCGACGTATTAGGGGGCGAGCTAGCTTAGTGGTCTGTGATTCTCGAGTCCGATAGACGTATCTAATCGCGCGTGATACCGATTGTCTATTGAGTATCAGAATATGTCTCGGTCATTGGACACTCATGCGTCGAGTAGTCGGAATATACAGTCTGTGTTACAGAGGTCGTATTGTCAGTAGCATTGTACCGCTGAGCTGTACAGTCATTGCTGTGTTGATGCAACGATACTCGGTGAGGTATGTTTCTCTCTGTATGTATTCTATCTGCTCAGACTTGAGAAGAGGGTGATTTCTCTAGAGTGACGATGCGCCTTGGATGGTTCGGCAGAAGTTCAGCACGTATGTGAATATCTGTGTGTGACCAAGACTAATGTGTATCGATTCGACGCGAACCGGTGTAGCGATGTTCTCTTAGGTGAGCTGCGATGTCTGATGACTGATGTTTGGGTGCCATGTAGCTTCACACGCTGGCTGAGTTAAGTTCGTACAGACTCGTAGTGCGAGGGTGTACTTCTGGTGATGCTAAGATATCTGGATATGACTGGTGCTAATTTCGATAGCTCTACGATGTGTGGCTCAGCACTGACGTGTATCATACGGTCTTCGATTAATACTATATAGTCTGTGCGTAGAGTCGTCTAGCGTAGGGCGGTTAAGGATAAAGGTCAGAGGTTATTCAGCTGAGTAAAGCTAGTAGTGCGAACAGACATAGAGTCCTTTGTGTCAAATACACGTAACGTCATGTCGTGGTCCACCATTGCGGTGCCAAAGGTGTTGTGGATAACTGAGGAGGTCATGTAGAACAAGGGACGTTACCGCCTGAGGCTTACGCTTTGTGGTGTGTATGCATAACAGTGTTTCATGTGTGGTCGAAGAACAATCATGCGATGTTCGTCCACGGAGTGGGCATTGTGGGACAGCGCTGTAGGACTTCCCTTAGTGTTCACTGGAGGAACCTTGTTGTATAAGCTGCGTAACATGGGAGAAACCGTTCCGCATAGTTAGGAGGTTGCGACGTTCGTAGTAGCCAGAGGAAACGTCTATATTTTGTGTGGTGATGCTGCCTCCGGTCCGTACGATCAAGGGAATTTCGATATTGAAATAAAATAATTGTTTGAAACAATCTAAAAAGGAAATCTGCAGGGAATGTAAACGCTTGATTGAGGGTCTGGATTGTACGGTGGCGTGCAGGTTACGAGTGACGAGTTCGTTGTGCGATGGCGCGTACCGTGTATACGTGAGTTGCTCGGCCGATTGTGACCGAGTATTCTTAGTGGGTCGTCTGGGATGTTCGGTTGAACGGCGTTTTGAGACAGTGTTAGTTGTTCATGAGGGATTATCCCTGGTCGATTTCAGTGCATCTTAAACTGAGCACTCTCGGATATGATGCACATTGGAGATGGTGCCGGAGCTGATGGTTGATGAGAGGAGACGGCGTTCCAGAGATCGAAACGAGGCTAGCCTTGGCGTCTTCATGTCTTCCTTGGATGGAACGATCGGGATGACGTAACTCCCTTTTTACCTCTCGTTGCACTATGCTTAATTTGCCAATAGAGGGCAAGACAGTCCCGGACAGTTTGGGAGGAAGTAGAAATTGTTTATTATGATTGGAGTGTAAGAGAGCATGTATATACAAGCGTCCAGTGTCTGTCACGACGAGGCCGGGGAGACCCTTATGCTAACGGCATAGTAAGGCTTTGATTTATTCCAGTCCTCCTCTCGTAAGTCACTTTGTCACAGACACGGAGATTGACAGGTACCGCGTGCCGGTGTTAGGGTACTGCAGTACATTCTGGGAAAGAGAGAGAAAAGAGGGAAAGGGAGAAGAATCGAAGAATAGATGGTCGGCTGGGTTTAACATGGGTCCAATAAGTGGGGGGGGGGGGATGGGTGAAATCTGCAATGCAAACTGTTTGAGAGTTGCGAAGGGTGAATGTGGTGTGGTGTTAGATTATTGGCGTGAGTGAGTGGCGTGACCATTGACATCAGAGCCCTGAAATGGACAGTTTGGTGCTTTGTGTAATTGTTTCGTTTTGTTTCATGGCAACAAAGGGAACGCAGGGTGAAACGGGAGATAGGAGGTAAAGTTCGGGAAGTCAGTGTGTTTATCTTATGGACGAATACTTGTGACCCTTGTAAGGAAGTTGTTTTTGTGGCGATTTGGTATTCCATTCTTCATACTCTGCAGTGTTAGTCGTGTCTAGTCGCTTCATTGTCACTAGTTCGTAGTGGCTTTTGATAGATGGTGGGTATGTTTTGTTTGGTCGATATACGATGAGGGAGCTATGATAGCTGCAGTCGGTGGACTTGCTCTCAGGTTTTCAAGTGGACTGCATAGCATTGGCATGGTTAAGGCTGGCTTAACTGGTCTCACGTATCATGCGGGCTAGATATAGTTCGGATGGATATGAGCTGCTGTATTACGCGATATCTTATATGCAGTGATCCGGGTCCGATTGGAGGGTTATTGGACACGGCATGATTACCAGCTCCCGTGCGTGGTCTCTCCACCTGCCGCCGCAAGAGGTGTAGTACCTTGTATGTTCAGTAACGAGGCGGCCGAAGGGTCTGCCTAGTGTTAGGGCGAGACTCTGGTTCAGACTTTTAGAAGCCTGCCGTGTTATGCGCTCCACCCAAGATAACGCGTCCATGCGGGCTAAGATGTTATTTCCCTTCTCTGCACGCGCACTTGTTTTTTGGTTGTGCACTCGTCATATTGCACCATCCGTCCCCTTGGTTTACATACGCACGCGGGAGACACCTCCTAGTTTTTGCCTCCTCTTTCGCAGCCACTGAAGCGGCTGGGTTCACGCTGGTCGTTCCGTCGGTTGCTCCCCAGTATCCTAGAGGTCGCATTCACGCTCGAGCTGTCTCCATCTTTCTCCTGTTCCTAATTTCCTCAGGTGTGTAATCTGATGGCGCCTGTTCGTGTTATTGGTAATATTATGCGCACCTGTCGCGTTTTAGGTAATATTGATGGTGCACCGCTGTCTGTGTGGTATTTGGATAAGATAGCTGCGGAGGTAAATGTCTCGGAGGCACCCTTGGTCGTGTTTATTGTAATATGCAATGTGCCACCCCTGTCGTGTTATTTGTAATATTGCGATGGCAGAACCGATGGTCGTGTTAGTGTGAATCTGAAGGCGCCTTTGTCGTGGTAAGTGTAAGTTAAAGAATGTGGTAAGTTATACTGTATCGGAGGCGGTGAGCTCGCACACTCTTTGTCCTCTTTTGTAAATACTGCACGCTTTGCATTTTCCTTTTTTGCGCCTATCACTCTCAGCGTCAAATCTTCAGGCGTGCAAAGATAATATTGCTCTTTGTATTAAAAACCTTTTATTATTGTGCCACATGCCCTTTTCCTGCACCATGGAATTATAATAAACCTGCTTTTTTTGAAATAAATGTACCTTCAGTCTTTCGGTGGTCTGTCTGATTGCCTCTTGGGTCAGCGTTGTCCACGACACACGGTTCTCGCCTCCCTCTGGAAGGTTCTGCCTACATGCATGTATACGATATTTGCTTCTTATTGCTGGTGTGCAGCTTGGAAAGCCGCCCCCGACCTTGGCTTGCGAGACCTCATCATACCTCGATGCTACGTTCTGCTAGCTCTTCCGTGCGCATAAACTGGCGCATAAGCGTTTTGGAGGCGTGTTTAAAACAAGTACGAGCATCGAGGACACCGGAACTTCGCTTGGATGCGGTCAATTGCCACCAGGTAAACGGAAACTACGTGTGATTTAGGTTGTAATGCCTATTTTCTAGGTTGGCAGTTACCAATCAGCATTCTGTGTTGCCTTCGCACCTGTACTGGCCACCGTGGAGTTATCCTGTACCGCACCGGCGGCGGAGTCAAGAAACGGGCCACTCAGGAGGGACCCCGAGGGCTTTCCCCTCGTTCGCGAGCCTCGAACACCCAGATCTGCATGACCAATATTAAACAACCCAAAGTTGTCTTTTTGGAACACCCTGGTAGATCTTTCCCCATCGAGTCGTTTTTGCCCCTTGATTTTTTTGTGGGTTCGTAAGGTACGTTTAAGTTAACCTGGTTATATTTGAGTAGCTGTATCTGATTTAAATTGGCGATGTGAATGTGTGTGATTATGACAAATATGCTTGAATTCAAATCATGTTGAGACGTAAAATTTTATTTTTGTAATGATCCCTTTGTTTTTTTTTCAATGATTGAATGTTGTGAAAGTGAAGATCAAAGTCTGAGATCGTGGATTGATCGTCCTCTCAAGACAAAGGTGTGAAACCTGATTATTATCCATAAACTAGCGTTGGACGCCCGGCTCGCTACGCTCCTCGCCTCTCCACACGTCGTTGCAGAGACTGACGTCACAGCTTTTATTACTGTTTTTGGTCACGATTTCACCAATCATCATCCCAAACAATTTATTTTCTACAAATATATTTAAATAACGTTGGTGATATTTATTATTGTTGCCGAATTTTATCGCGCCCGCCGGCGTGGCGATGCGGCCACGTGACTCGAATGGGCCGACCGCCTCGCCCACCGGAACCGGACAATTCAGTCGTGACTTGTCTCTCGGACTACGCCGGGAGTGTCAACGGGTGGGGGTTTAACCTCACAAAACCCAGTCTGCATTCCACCCGTTCGGGGGTACGGGTGAATCGCCCGAAAGTCGATATACTAAATAACCCGCACGGGGTAACCTATCTACCGAGGGGTTTGGTACCTCGCCACAGCCGAACATTCTACTCGGACACGAACCGCAAGCAGTCCGTTCCATGCTTACAGAGATAACCGAGCGGATGTTATGTTCCGGCCCTTGGACGGTTCCAATTAATTATCCGGTGCGTCTCCGCGCCCACTCAAAAACCCTTTTTACGTGAAGTCAAGATGAAGAAGCTCAACAAGAGGAGGACCGCACGCGAAACGGGGGAACAATTCAACACAAGCAGGGCTTTATTGTACACGAACAGAGTGACAGATAGCACACAGTAAAAGATAAAGCGACATGTAAATTGTGTATGAGCAAGAATGCACAATATAAAAGAAAGAGTTAAAGAAAGTTTGTTTTGGGTGTCGCGTTTGTTTGTTCTTTCAGGATCCTTTAGTTTGTCCGCCCAGAACTTTGGTGGTCCTTGGTCCACACACCAGCTTGTCGGATTAGAACAAAAATTTTTTCAGCAAGTGCGACTGACTTCGTGTGGAATGTTTTTTTTAATCATAATTATGACGTCATATGTCCGTGGTGGGTGCGGCAACCTTGTTCGAAAACGTTGGGACCTCTGTATCTTTTCAGACCGCGAGGAAAAATTGAACTTGGCAACAGCAAGTACTCCTCAATGGGGATAAGTGTGACTAGCCAAACGCCGTTCACAGACGGATTCCGTTCATTCAAACCAACCCCTCACCAGCTCACCCTATACTCGAGGGACCATGGACTGGACAGGGCGGTGCTTGCCCCCTCCCCTGCCCATCGGTCCCCCCCCCGCCTTTTCAATTTGCTTACCCCCGCCCAAAAAATTTAATTACCACCGCCTGGCCCCGCCTCTTCACTCCCGCACACACAACACATCTGGTCTCTTGATTCCCCCGCCCCACTTTGCCCCCGGGCCCCCCCGTCCACCTCACATTCAAACCCTGCTTTAATTCCACCCCAGTCCCCCGCCCACTCATCCCCCCATTTCCTCCCGCTTTTTCAATTTTGCTTACCCCCGCCCAAAAATTTGCTTACCTTCTTGTCCCCCGCCTCTTCACTCCTCGCCCCCGTCTCAACGAAAGTGTTTATTCTGCTTCAAGAGTTGAAGTTGACCTATTGGCACGATTGGTGCGATGCCTCTCTTAGCAGGTACGAAGTTTCCTTCAGTCCAGGTTACGTACCGAGAAACGTGACGCGACCGCTCCGAGGAGCAACAAAAATTGGTCCCTTTCAGTATTAATATAATATATCGAAAGATAACAATGGTTTCTTGGTTACATTTTTTGTGTCAATTCACATTTCTGACGTAGTCAGCAATGTGCAGAAGAGGGTTTTTGCATTGCAGAAAGAACGCTATTTTTGAGGAGTGGGAATTACAGAGTAAACCGCTCAGCAGTAACGGTCCCCCCTGTCCCGAACGACAGACGTAGATGACGTCCAACGATGACGCGATGTGTCATGACGTCCTGACGCCTCTCAAGCGGTGACGTCACAACGTCGCCATGTAAAACAAATGTAAAACGAAATAGTGTTTATTCTCTTCACAAGAGTTGAAGGTTGACTATTGCCACTATGTGGCGATGGCACTTCTCTTACAGGTAACGAAGGTCTCTTTTCAGTCCCAGGTCCACAGTAACCCCGAGAAAAACGTGACGGCGACCGCTAGGAGGAGCACAAAATGGCCTTCAGTATTAATAATATAGATTTTCTTTAATGACGGTCATAGGTACATCGTTAATGACGTCATAATTGCATTTGTAGAACGCACATCTGGATCAGTATGAAAAAGTTTTTGAGGGTTCAATCTTGGGCTAAAAATGGAACATACGGGGGGGGGGGGGGAATCGATGACGTCCATCGGGTCACGTGATTCGGCCAGCTATATTGTTTAAAAAAAAGAAAACCTTCAAAATTTAATTCCTCTCTGAAGGTTGGCTGAACAGATCGAGGTGAAACTTTTACTTGTATGACCACCTTATCCTGAGGAACAAAAGGATCACACATATAAATCATAGGTTTACATGGTTTGGCAGCCATAATTGGATTTCACTAAAACCTCTAAAAATCTCCAGAATGGCTTTGGACAGATCGAGGGGACAACTTCACACAAATGTTCCTCCAAGCGTGGGTGGTACAAGTTCGTTAAGGAAGAAATTGGATATGGTCAACATGGCTTGAGCAGCCAATATGGATTGAAAGAATAATATTAAATAATGTTTCTACTGGGAACCGCTTAATCCAATCGAATGTCGTCCACATTGAATTAACTGAACAACTGATGATTCCCAAAATTCCTTGCAGTAAACACATGTGACCTAATTTGGTTATGGCAGTTCCTTTTTCCTTTGCAGAGAAAACAAAATGAAAAACCGTTTCGTTCACCAACTCTGCACAGATCTTCAACGAAGAAGTCATTTCAATCATCATTCCAACCCAACGGGAGAACGACAACAAACAATCCATGGGAGAACCGTACAAGTGTTCTGTGTGTTCGAAGGATTTAGTTACTTATCAAACTTGAAATATTCCACAAACGAACTCACACTGGGGAGAAACCGTACAAGTGTTCTGTGTTGCTTTTCGAGGATTTTTAGTTACTTAAGCAGCCCTTTAAAAAATCCACAAAAGAAACTCACAATCGGGAGAAACTGTACAAGTGTTCTGTGTGGTTCGAAGGATTTTTAGTCAATTAATCACAAACTTGAATATCCACAAACCGAACTCACACTGGGGAGAAACCGTACAAGTGTTTCTGTGTGCTCGAAGGATTTTAGTCATTCATCAACCTTGAATAACCATTAAAACGAACGTTCACACTGGGGATAAACCGTACAAGTGGTTCGTGTGTGTTCGAAAAGGCATTTCAGTCAATTATCAAACTTGAATATCCACAAACGAACTCACAACTGGGGAGAAACCGTACAAGTGTTCTGTGTGTTCGAAGGATTTTTAGTCAATCTCAACCTTGAAATCCACAAACGAACCTCCACACTGGGGAGAAAACGCGTACAAGTGTTTCTGTGGTGTTCGAGGGAGGATTTTAGTCGGTTATCAACTTGAATTACACACAAACGAAATTCCACACTGGGAGAAACCAAGTACAGTGTTCGTGTGTTTAAGGATTTTAGTGACTTATCAACCTTGAAAACAAACATAACGAACTCACACTGGGGAGAACCGTAACAGTGGTTCTGTGTGGTTCGAAGGATTTTTAGTCAGATTATCACATTTGAATATCCCACAACGAATTCACACTGGGGAGAACGTACAAGTGTTCGTTGTTGGTTTTAAAGGATTTTAGTGACTTATCAAATTGAATGACCATAAACGAACTCACTACTGGGGTAGAAACCGTACACGTGTTCTGTGTGTTTCGAAGGATTTGTCATTCCGTTCACACTTGAAATCCACAAACGAACTCACACTGGGGAGAAACCGTAAAGTATTTCTGTGGTTTTGTAAAGTTTTTTTTCGTGGTTGTCCATCCTTGAAAAACCATAAACAAACTCACACGTGGTGTGAACAGTTTTTGGTTGTTGCATACCCCCCCCCCCCGTGACTGATTCCGAAAGATGTCCTCGTTAATTTAAACACAAAACTCGTAGGAGAAAACGAGCGGGCAGAAACACAATCCTGGCATATACTTATTGGTACGACGGCCCTCTGAGTGTCATCGTTACCCATATCAAGCAGCCTAGGTCCCTCGCGGCCTCTTGGGAAAAGCAAAATAGCTGACTGAACAAAAAATATGCCACCTCCCTCTGCTCTGTCCCCCCTCGCCTTCCTGTGTCTGTGATCTGTCCCCGCCCAAATATTTTCCCCACAGGGAGCTCAAGGTCCACCAAAAACCCTACTACTGGTGAAACCTGCCAAAAATCCACGAATCACTGCTCACCTTCAACTCTTTCATTCCACCTTTTTTCCCGGCCTTTGGAACAAACTCCAACACTCCTCTTTCAATCTACTCCTCCTCCAGGCTTTAAAACAGCTGTTCACCAAACCACCATCTCTGATCTTCCCCATCCAAAAATCCTTGATTTTTTAAACTACCCCCGTTAAATCACCCCAAACCTACTTCCTTCAAATTCCCTGGTTTCCTTTCCCTGAAAGTCCCTGTACTACCATCTTGTTTAACCTCCGTGTAACCGCCGCCCCATCCTTCTCCTCCACGGATCTCCTGTTTTCTTTGTTTTCCCCACTATTTTTGTGGCTTCTTCCCCACTCTTTGTTTCCTGCCTTGTGAAATGTTTTCTGTGTATTTCGGTCCCTTACACACGAGCCTTTGACTTGGTGTACAAAAAACAATAAACAATGACAATCAGTCCTGAAGTGCCTAAAGGGACACAGACTCCTGCTAGGTTTGAGGCCGAAGTCTGTGTGGCCACTCCGAAAAACGCAGCAAGAAATTGTGTGCTGAAAAGGGATAATGACTGCACCTTCTCTCCAGTGGAGGAAGGGGATCCCTGCCTCAATGAGATGACAGCTGTCCACACTAAGCCAAAAAAGGTGTCGCCTGTTTCCACAACCAACAACTACTCGGTTTCCAGACAAATCAAGATAAACATATAATTAACAGAGCGTGAGCTTAGAGGAAGAAGGATATCATTCTCCACTGCAAAAGTGTTTCTACGGCATAAAGAATGGGGGGAACTAACGGTGGAGGAGAAAAAATTTCAATGAACCAATTTGGAAGCAAACAAAGGCTGGTTCGCCAAGGCCGCAGGTGTTCCAGTGAATCGAAATTCAAATTCAACATGCATCATGAAGGAAAAATCTTCACCGCCAGGAAAAGAATAAAGGAAAATAACTGACAAAGCAAGACAACAAGCAATGGAACACATAAATCGGATGAAACCCAAGGGAGAGAATCCAGCGTAAAAATGAAATCACTGGACAAAGAGGAAAATAGACCCTTAAATATGGGCAATGGGGATATTGTTCCAAACGTAAAGGTGTTGAGAAAAGGAAGTGTGAAACACCTGGGAAACAGATAATTCTGAAGGAGATGCCCTGATAAAGTTAATTTTAAATCAGGCAAAACACTGAGTCGTCGGACCTTGTGAGAAACCAGCTGGAACACACCATAGATCTTTCGCTCTTGTGCCGTCGACCTTATGGGGGCGAGACGCACCGATGCTGGTGCGTGAGACGCACCGATGCTAGTACGGACTGTGGCAGACTTCGCTCGGTCTCTTACAAA
>JAXMNL010000499.1:38717-48764 GCA_035128595.1 Eptatretus atami
TCAAGGGTCACAGTGAGGTCAAACGTCCAAAACATGATAACTCGAGAATGGAAGAGATGCCAATTTACACTGCGTGATTCAGGAGGGCGATGGCTAGAGCTGGTTAGATTTTGGTTAAAATCGGTCAAAGGTCAAGGGTCACAGTGAGGTCAAACGTCCAAAACATGATAACTCGAAGACGGAAGAGTGCCAAGTTACACCGCGTGATTCAGGAGGGCGATGCTCGCGCTGGTTAGATTTTGTTCAAAATCGTCAAAGTACAATGAGGTCAAAAGGTAAAGGTTTTTTTTTTGATAGGATAGTGATTTTTTTTTTTACAGGAAGTGATTTTAATTTTTTATTTTTTTGACAGGAAGTTTTTTTTTTTTGATAGGAAGTGATTTTTTTTTGAACAGGAGGATTTATATTATATTTTCTTGACAGAAGTGATGATTATTTTTTTTGACAGGAAGTGTTTTTTTTTGACAGGAATGATTTTTTTTGACAGGGTGGATTTTTTTTTTACAGGAAGTGATTTATTATTTTTTTTGACAGGAAGTTTTTTTTTTTTGACAGGAAGTGATATATTCTATTTATTATTTTGACCAGGAAGTTTTTTTTTTTTGACAGGAAGTTATTATTTTTTGACAGGAAGTGATTTTTCTTTTTTTGACAGGTGATTTTTTTTTGACGGCGATTTTTTTTTTTGACAGGAAGTGATTTTTTTTTTTTGACAGGAAGTGATTTTTCTTTTTTTTGAAGCGGTTATTTTTTTTTTTGACAGGTGATTTTTTTTTTTTTTGACAGGAAGTGATTTTTTTTTTTGCTGACAGGGAAGGATTTTATTTATTTTATTTTTTGACAGGAAGTGATTATTTTTATTTTTGACATGAAGTGATTTTTTTTTTGACAGGAAGTGATTTTTTTTTGACAGGGTGATTTTTTTTTTACAGGAAGTGATTTTATTTATTTTTTTTTTGACAGGAAGTTTTTTTTTTTTTGACAGGAAGTGATTATATTTTATTATTTATTTGACAGGAAGTTTGTTTTTTTGAGCAGGAAGTTATTAATTTTTTGACAGGAAGTGATTTTTCTTTTTTTGACAGGGTTATTTTTTTTTTTTGACGGTGATTTTTTTTTTGACAGGAAGTGATTCATTATTTATTTTTTGACAGGAAGTGAATCTTTTTTTTTTGACAGATTGATTTTTTTTTTGACGGAAGTGATTTTTTTTTTAACATGTGATTTTATTTATTTTATTTTTTTGACAGAAGTGATTTTTTTTTTTTGACAGGAAGTGATTTTTTTTATTTTACAAGAAGAGATTTATTTATTTATTTTTTTGACAGGAAGTGATTTTTTTTTTATACAGGAAGTGAATTATTATTATTTTTTTGACAGGAAATTATTTTTTGCAGAAGTGATTTATTTTTGTATTTTTTTTGACAGGAAAGTTGTTTTTTTTTGACAGGAAGTATTTTTTTTTGACAGAAGTGTTTTTTTGTTTGACAGGAAGTTGTTTTTTTGACAGTAGTGATTTTATTTATTTATTTTTTTTTGAACAGATTGTTTTTTTTGAAGGAAGTGATTTTTTTTTTTTGACAGGGTTATTTTTTTTTTTGACGGGGATTTTTTTTTTTTTGACAGGAAAGTGATTTTTTTTTTTTGACAGGAAGTATTTTTTCGATTTTTTTTGACAGAAGTGATATTTTTTTTTTTGAACAGGAAGTGTTATTTTTTTTTTTGACAGAATATTTTTTATTTTGGACAGATTGTTTTTTTAACAGGAAGTGGTTATTGAATAGGAAGTTTATTTTGAAATAGAAAGTGAGTATTGTATTTATTTTGACGTTTTTTTTTTTTTTGACAGGAAGTGATTTTATTTATTTTTTTTTTGACAGGTTTTTTTTCTTTTGACAGGAAGGATTTTGTTTTTTTTTGACAGGAAGTGATTTTTTTTGACAGGTGATTAATTTTTTTGAAAGAAGTGATTTTTTTTTTGACGGTTTTTTTGACGATTTTTTTTTTTTGACAGGAAGTTATTTGTTTGGCAGGAAGTGATTTTTTTATTTTATTTTTTGACAGGAAGTGTTTTTTTTTATGACGAGGAATGATTTTTTTTTTGACAAGTGATTTTGTTTGACAGGAAGTTTTTTATTTTTTTGACAGAAGTGATTTTATTTATTTATTTTTTTGACAGGAAGTTTTGTTTTTTTTGACAGGAAGTTTTTTTTTTGACAGGAATGTTTTTTTGTTTGACAGGAAGTTTTTTTTTTTTGACAGGAATTGATTTTTTTTTTGACAGGGCGATTTTTTTTTTTGACAGGAAGCGATTTTTCTTTTTTTTACAGGTAAGTTTTTTTTTTTTGACGGTGATTTTTTTTCGATTTTTTTGACAGGAGTGATTTTTTTTTTTGCAGGAAGTGATTTATTAATTTATTTTTCGACAGGAAGTGATTTTATTTTTTTTTGACAGGAAGTGATTTTTTTTTTGACAGGAGTGATTTAATTATTTTTTTTGACAGGAAGTATTTTTTTTTTGACAGAAGTTTTTTTTTTGCAGAAGTGATTTTATTTTTTTTGACAGGCGATTTTTTTTGACAGAAGTGATTTTTTTTTTGACAGGGTGTGATTTTATTTTTTTGACAGGCTTATTTTTTTTTTTTGACAGGTGATTTTTTTTTTTGACAGGAAGTGATTTTATTTATTTATTTTTGACAGGAAGTGAGATTTTTTTTTTTGACAAGTGTTTTTATTGTTTGACAGGAAGTTTTTTTTTTTGACAGGTAGTGATTTATTTATTTATTTTTTTTGACAGGAATTGTTTTTTTTGAACAGAAGTGATTTTTCTTTTTTGACAGGTTATTTTTTTTTTTGACGGTGATTTTTTTTTTTTTTTGACAGAAGTGATTTTTTTTTTTTGACGAGAAGTGATTTTTTTTTTTGACAGGTGATTTTTATATTTTTTGAAGGTTATTTTTTTTTTTGACAGGGTGATTTTTTTTTTGACAGGAAGGATTTATTTATTATTTTTTGACAGGAAGTGCATTTTTTTTTTTGACAGGAAGTGTTTTTTTTGTTGGACAGAAGTTTTTTTTTGAACAGGTAGTGATTTTATTTATTTATTATTTTTTTTGAACAGGAATTGTTTTTTTGAACAGGAAGTGATTTCTTTTTTTTGACAGGGTTTTTGTTTTTTTTGACGGTGATTTTATTTTTTTTTGACAGGAAGTGAATTTTTTTTTTACAGGAAGTGATATTTTTTTTTGACAGGAAGTTATTTTATTATTTATTTTGACCAGGAAGTGATTTTTTTTGTTTTGGACAGGAAGTTTGTTTTTTTTAACAGGAAGGCGTTATTTTGAAATAGGAAGTGGTTATTTTGAAATAGGAAGTGATCTATTTTTTATTTTGATGGTTTTTTTTTTTTTTGACAGAAGTATTTAATTTATTTATTTTTTTGCAGGGTTTTTTTTTTTTTTGACAGAAAGTGATTTATTTGTTTTGACAGGGAAGTGTTTATTTATTATTTTTGACAGCAAGTGATTTTTTTTTGACAGGAAGTGTTTTTGTCGGACAGGAGTTTTTTTTTCACAAGTGTATTTTATTATTTATTTTTTTTGACAGGAATTGTTTTTTTGACAGGAAGTATTTTCTTTTTTTTGACAGGTATTTTTTTTTTGACGTGATGTTTTGTTTTTTTGACAGAATGATTTTTTTTTTTGACAGGAAGTGATTTTTTTTTTGACAGGTGTTAATTTTATTTTTTGACAGGTTATTTCGACAGTGATTTTTTTTTTTGACAGGAAGTGATTTTTTATTTATTTTTGACAGAAGTGATTTTTTTTTCAATTTTTTGTTTTGACAGGAAGTTTTTTTTTTTGACAGGTAGTATTTTATTTATTTATTTTTTTTGACGGAATTAGTTTTTTTTGACAGGAAGTGATTCTTGTTCTTTTTTTGACAGGGTTATTTTTAATTTTTTGACGGTGATTTGTTTTTTTGACAGGAAGTGATTTTTTTTTGACAGAAGTGATTTTTTTGTAAGGGTGATTTTTTATATTTTTGGACAGGTATTTTTTTTTGACAGGAAGTGTGCGGTTATTTTTTTTTTGACAGGAAGTGATTTTATTTATTTATTTTTTGACAGAAGTGATTTTTTTTTGACAGGAAGTGTTTTTTGCTTTGACAGGAAGTTTTTTTTTTGGACAGGTAGTGATTTTATATTTTTTTTTTTTTGACAGGAATTGTTTTTTTTGACAGGAAGTGATTTTCTTTTTTTGACAGGGTTATTTTTATTTTTTGACGGTTGATTTTTTTTTTTGACAGGAAGTGATTTTTTTTTTGACAGGAAGTGATTTTTTTTTGACAGGGAAGTGATTTTTATATTTTTTGACAGGGTAGTTTTTTTTTTGACAGGGTGATTGTTTATTTTTTGACAGAAGTGATTTTACTTTATTTATTTTTGACAGAAGTGATTTTATTTTTTTGACAGGAAGAGTTATTTTTGTTTGACAGAGGAAAGTTTTTTTTTTTGCACAGGTAGTGATTATTTATTTATATTTTTTTGACAGGAATTGTATATTCTTTTGACAGGAATGATTTTTCTTTTCTGTGACAGGGGTCTATTTGTTTTTTTGAACGGTGATTTTTTTTTTTTTGACAGAAGTGATTTTTTTTTTGACAGGCAAGTGATATATTTTTTTGACGGAAGTGATTTTATTTATAGTATGTTTTTTGAAACAGGAAGTGACTTTTTTGTTTTGGACAGGAAGTGTTTTTTTTGTAACAGGAAGTGGTTATTTTGAAATAGGAAAGTGGTTTTTTTGAAATAGGTAAAGTGATCTACTTATTGTATTTTGATGATTTATTTTTTTTTGACAGGAAAGTGATTTTATTTATTTATTTTTTTTGACATTGTTTTTTTTTTTTGACGAATGTGATTTTTTTTTCTGACAGGAAGGTGATTTTTTTTTTATGACAGGGTGATAATTTTTTGAAAGGAATGATTTTTTTTTGACGGTTTTTGACGATTTTTTTTTTTACAGGACAGTTTAATTTATTATTGGCAGGAAGTGATTTTTCTATTATTTTATTTTTTGACAGGAATGTTTTTTTTGACAAGGAATGATTTTTTTTTTTGGACAAGAAGTGATTTTTTTGTTTATGACAGGAAGTTTTTTATTTTTGACAGAAGTGATTTTATTATTTTTTTTTTTTTGACAGGAAGTGTTTGTTTTTTTGACTAGGAAGCTTTTTTTGTGAAGGGAAGTGTTTTTTTGATTGACAGGAAGTTATTTTTGACAGAATGAAATTTTGTTTTTTTGATTTTTTTTTTTTTGACAGCGATTTCTTTTTTTGACAGGAGTATCTCTTATTTTTCAGTTAATTTGTTTTTGACAGGTGATTTTTTTTTTGACTATTTTTTTTGAACAGGAAGCTGATTTTTTTGTTATGCAGGAAGTGATTTATTAATTTAATTTTTTTGAAGAAGTGATTTTATATTTTTTTTTACAGGAAAGTGATTTTTTTTTTGTGACAGGTAAGTGAGTACTATTTTTGGAATTATTATTTCTTTACAAGTATTACAGGAAGTTTTTTTTTGACAGGAAGTGATTTTATTTTTTTTGACAGGGCGATTTTTTTTTGACTAGAGTGCATTTTTTTTTGAACAGGGTGTATTTTCTTTTTTGACAGGGTTACTTTCGTTTTTACAGGGTGATTTTTTTTTTTGAACAAGAAGTGATTTTTTTTTTTGACAGGAAGTGATTTTATTATTATTTTTTTGACAAGGAATGATATTTGATTGTTTTGACAAGTGAGTTTTTCTGTTTGAACAGGAAGTTTTTTATTTTTGACAGAAAGGGATTGTATTTATTATTTTCTTTGGACAGGAATATTTTTTTTTTTTTGACGGATCAATTTTTTTTTTTGACAGGAAGTGTTTTTTAAGTTGACAGGAAAGGTTTTTTTATATTTGACAGGAATTTGATTTTTTTTTTGACAGGCGCGATTTTTATTTTGACAGGCAACGTGATTCTTTTTTGACAGGATGATTATTTATTAATTTTTTATGACAGGAAATGTTTTTAGAAGTTTTTTTTGACAGAAGTTTTTTTTTTTTGACAGGAATTGTATTTTTTTACAGATATTTTTTTTTTGACAGGGCGAAATTTTTTTTGACAGGAAGCGATCGAATTTTCTTTTTCTTGACCAGGGTTATTTTTTTTTTATAAGGTGATTTTTTTTTTGACGGTGATTTTTTTTTTTGACAGGAAGTGATTTTTTTAGACAGCGAAGTGATTATTATTAATTAGTTTTTTGAAACAGGAAGTGATTTTATTTTTTTTTGATAGAAGTGATTTTTTTTTGACAGAAGGATTTTATATATTTTTTTGACAGGAAGTATTTTTTTTTTGAAGGAAGTGATTTATATTTTTTTTGACCAGCGGTTCGACTTTTTTATTTTTTTTGTACAGAATGATTTTTTTTTGACAGGGTGATTCTTTTTTTTGACAGGGTCTATTTTTTCTTTCTGAAACGCGTGATTTTTTTTTTTTTGACAGGAAAGTGATTTTTTTTGACAGGAAGTATTTTATTATTTATTTTTTTGACAGAAGTGATTTTTATTTTTTTTTGACAGGTAAGTGACTTTTTCGTTTTGACAGGAAGTGATTTTTATGTTTTACAAGGAAGTGATTTTATTTATTATTTGACAAGGAAGTTTTTTTTTTGAACAGGAAGTGATTATATTTATTTATTTATTTTTGACAGGAGGTTTGTTTTTGACAGGAATCGATATTTTTTTTTTGACAGGAAGTGATTTTTTATTTTAACAAGAATG
This sequence comes from Eptatretus atami, assembly GCA_035128595.1. NCBI lineage: Eukaryota > Metazoa > Chordata > Myxini > Myxiniformes > Myxinidae > Eptatretus > Eptatretus atami. The sequence goes on from JAXMNL010000499.1 coordinate 45,541, forward strand.
ACATTTTATTTATTTATTTTTTTGACAGGAATTTTTTTTTGACAGGAAGTGATATTTATTATTATTTTTTTTGACAGGAATTTTTTTTTTGACAAGCAAGTGATTTTATTTATTATTTTTTTGACAGGAAGTTTTGTTTTTTTTGACAGGAAGTCATTTTTTTTTGACAGGAAAGTGTTTTTTTGTTTGCAGAAGTTTTTTTTTATTGAACAGGAAGTGATTATTATTTATTTGTTCTTGACAGGATTATGTTTTTTGCAGAAGTGATTTTATTTTTTATTTTTTTTGAAACAGAAAGTTTTGTTTTTTTGACGAAGGTTAATTTATTTTTTTGACAGGAAAAAGTGTTTTTTTTGTTTGACAGGAAGTTTTTTTTTTGACAGGAAGTGAATTTTTTTTTTTGACACAGCGATTTGTTTTTTTACAGAATGAATTTAATTTATTATATTTTTTTGAAGCGAATTTTTTTTGACAGAGAATGTCTTTTTAGAATTTGTATTTTTAGGAGTTATTTTTTTTGATAGGAAGTATTTAGTTATTATTTGACGAGGCGATTTTTTTTGATACGAATATTATAGAAGTAGATTATTTTTTTGACAGGGGGATTTCTTATTTTTTTGACAGGAAGTGCATTTTTTATTTTTGTTAGAGATTTTTTTTTATATTTTTCGGAATATTTTCTATTTTTTAGTTAAGTAATATATATATTTTATTGAAGTATTTTTTTTTATTTTGAAGAATGTCTTTTTTTATTTTACATTGGAAGTATTGTTATTTATTTATTTTTTTGCAGTGTGTTTATTTTTGACCTGTTGTTTTTTTTTTCTTTAATTGAAGTTTTTTTGACATTTTTTTTTCTTTACAGGGTTAAAGTTTATTTAATTATTTATTTTTTTGACCATTTTAGTATTTTTTTTGAAGTATTTATTTATTTTTTTTATTTATTTTCTTTTTTTTTTTTTTTTTTTTTTTTTTTTTTTTTTTTTTTTGGGTTTTTTGTGTGTTTTTTCGTTTTCTTTTATTTTTTTTTTTCTTTTTTTTTGACAGGAAGTGATTCATTATTTATCATTTTTTTGACGAATGCTTTTTGAAGATTGTTTTTTTTGACAGTTTTTTTTTTTCATGGTGTTTATTTTTTTGACAGGAAGTGATTTTTTTTTTTTTTGACAGGAAGTGATTTTTTTATTTTACGAAGACAGTGTATATTTTAAATTTTTTTTTTACAGGTGATTTATTTTTTTTTTTGACAGGAATGTAATTTTTTTTGACAGGAAGTGATTTTATTTATTTTATTTTTTGAACAGGAAGTTATTTTTTTTTTTGACATGAAGTGATTTTTTTTTTTGAACAGGAATGATTTTTTTGTTTGACAGGTGATAGTTTTTTTTTGACAGAGAGTGATTTAATTTATTTTTTTTGACAGTAATGTTTTTGGATTTCTTTTTTTTGACGAGGATATTATATTTACTTTGACATTTATTTTTGACATGAAAGTATTGTTTTTTTTTGACAGGAAGTGATTATTTTTTTTGACAGGAAGTGATTTCTTTTTTTTGACAGGAAAGTATTTATTTTTTGAGAATGATTTTATTTGAGAAGTTTTTTGAACAAGGTGTAGTTTTCATTTATTTTGGACAAGGAAGTGATGTATTTATTTATTTTCGTTTTTTTTGACAGAAGTATTATATTTTTTTGACAGGTTTTTTTATTTTGACAGGAAGTGATTTTTTTTTACAGTGAAATTGTATTATTTTTGACCGGAAAGTGTTATTAATAATATTTCAGGAATGAATTTTTTTTTTACAAGAAGTGATTTTTATTTACGGTTTTTGCATTTATTTTTTTGACAGGAAGTGTATTCTTTTTTGCAGGAATGAATATTATTTATTTTTATTTTGACAGGAAGTTTTATTTTTTTGACAGGAATGATTCTTTTAGTGATTTTTTTTAGAAGTTTTATTTTTTAGACAGGAAGTGATTTTTTTTATTTTTTTGACAGGAAGTATGTTTTTTACAATGTTTTTTTGTTGACAGTTTTTTCAAGTGTTTTATTTTTTTGACAGGAATTGTTTTTCTTTTGACAGGAAGTTTTTTCTTTTTTATGACAGGGTATTATTTTTTTTTGAACGGCGGATTATTTTTTTTTGACAGGAACGTTTCCTCAAGGTAATTTTTTTTTTTTTTGACGATTTTTTTCGATTGTTTTTGCAAGTTTTTTTTCTTACAGAAAGTGTTTATTTTATTTTTTCGACAAGAGAATGATTTTATTTTTTTTTGACAGGAAGTTGATTTTTTATTTGGACAGGAAAGTCGTTTTTTTATTTACAGAAGTTATTTTTTGAATAGGACCCCGAGTGTTTCTTCTATAGGAAGTATGATTTATTATTTTGACAAGTCTTTTTTTTTTTTGACAGGAAGTATTTATTTATTTAATATAATACAGGTTTTTTTTTTATTAGAACAGAAGTGATTTTTTTTTTATTTGACAGCGAAGTGATTTTTTTTTTGACGGGGTGATTTATTTTTTGAAAGAAGTGTTTTTTTTTTTGACGTTTTATTTTGACCGATTTTTTTTTTTTTTTTGACCAGGACAGTTAATTTTTATTTGCGCCAGGAAAAGTGATTTATTCTATTTTTATATTTTTTATGACAGGAATTGTTTAATTTTTATGAAGGAATGATTTTTTAGGTTGAACAAGTGATTTTACTTGTATGACAGAACGTTTTAATTTATTGACAAGAAGTATTTTATATATATATATTTTTTTTGAAGGAAAGATATATTGTTTTTTTTGACAGGAAGTTTTTTTTTTGAACAGAAAGTGTTTTCTTTGTCTTGACAGGGGAAAGTTTATTTTTTTTTGACAGGAATTGTTTTTTTTTTTTTGACAGGGCGATTTTTTTTTACAGGAAGCGACTTTTATATCTTTATTTTTTTGACAGGAAGTAATTTTTTTTTTTGACAGTGATTTTTTATTTTTGACCGAAATTTTTTTTTTTTGAACAGAAGTGCATTTTTTTTTTGACAGGAAGTGCATTTAATTAATTTATTTTTATCACAGGAAGTGATTTTATTTATTATGACAGGAAGCTGATTTTTTTTGAAGGAAGTCGAAATTTTAATTATAATTTTTTTTGACAAGAAGTATTTTAATTTGAACAAGACGACTTTTTTAACAGGAAGTGATATTTTTTTTTATATACAAATACATACATAACATAAT
>JAXMNL010000500.1:14460-26559 GCA_035128595.1 Eptatretus atami
AAAAGAGAGAGATTTAGAAGATAATAATGGGAACGGTTCTCATTGGGTTTGTTATTTTTAATCATCAGAAACAAATATTATTTGATAGTTTTGTCTTCCACCACCGTTGAAGTCATAAAATTCTTACAGAATGGTGTTTATCAAACATTTCAAGTCCAAGAATTAAATTCCAAGTGTTGTGGTCAATTATGTCTATATGTGTTTTCAACTCAACAAAATAAAATTTTTATGACATTATTTTTAATCTAATATAAATGACTTATGTTGGGAAAGATGGTTCTATCTTTGGTGTATCCAAGAACTGGATATTGATTTATCAAATTATTACACAAAGCACAGGCTGAACGACATAAATATAATATAACCAAAAATATTAATATGAAAAATGCTTATAAATTAAAAAATTATCCAAGCCGACTGACGCGAATGACTTGGTGAGATTAAGCGATTTATCACAATATATATCCTTAAATAAAACGGCTGTGATTCCAAAGATACAGAAGTGTTGATTTTATCTCCAGGTCATACAGAATTCACAGTTCGAATTAAAATAAATTTTTATAAAGAAAGGCGTATGATTTGTATGAAATAGAACAATGGGGGTATGATATGAATGATTTAGGGTATAATTGGTCATTTAAAATTAACCTCGAAGACCTGGAGCAATTAAATCAGTCTCGTAAGGAAGAATATTATCCACTTGGTATAGAGAATGATTTTGTGGAGCCACGATTAGTAAACAACAAATAAAAGATTTAATAAGGGTAAATATAATAATGGTTTGCCCTTGTTATCTATGAAAACAGAAAAAACAGGATTATATTAATTAAGTAGGGAAATACAAAATGATTTAACTATGGGAAATGGGAGGTGTTTCGTGTCATAATATTATTCTAACATATATTTCTAATACATAAATGACGGCAAGAAGGCTTCAAGAAAATTATCATTTCTGTGTCCAAGCATACCTTCAAGAAAGGGTATTCGGTATTTTAATAAATATGTTCTACAACATAAGAATGATGTATTTCAATAAAAGATTGGCTTTATGCTGATGTTGATAAACCGACAACTTTGGAATTAACTAAAATGTTAAATAATGAAAAAAATTATAAAGTTAAGAAAACGAAAGGCTCTTTTAGAAATTCAAAAGAAATTTTATTGGTTTCCTGTTGTAAAAAAAATTATTTGGATACAGGAATAACAAGAAATCCTGATGAATATATGTATGATATTCTATGGGGTGTAAGCGATTCAAGTATAGTAAGGGACGAGGAAGGAGTTGAAGAGAGAGAAGAGGAGGAGGAGAGAGAAGAAGAAAGAGAAAGAGGAAAGGGAGGAAAGAGAGAAGAAAGAGAAGGGAGAGGGAGAAGAAAGAGAAGGAGAGAGGGAGAAGAGAGAGAAGAGAGAGAAGGAGAGAGGGAGAAGAGAGAGAAAGAGAGAGGGAGGAGAGAGAGAAAGAGAGAGAATGAATAAATATCAAAATATGGAAACCGGTGAGATTAAAAAAGATTGGTTGTATTACAGAAAATAACTCAACCCACCGAGGAGGAAAACAAAGAATTGACAAGTCTATTTGCAATACTTTCGACAAGACTATTGACATCGTTTTCAGGGAGAGGATATTCATTTTAATTAAAGTTTTTCATTTTTTTTTTCTTAAATAAATGGAGGAGAGAGTGAAGGCATTTCTGAGATTATTTATGTTTAAAAATTAAGATTCAAATGTGCATGTTGGAAACTAAAAAGGTTTTTGCACTCTGCAGAGATTTTCTCATAAAATAAATGAGTTATTGTCTCAAATGTAAAAAGAAAACTAATACTAAAAATATTTCATATATTAAAAGTAAAATAACAGGGTTATACAAAAAGGTATATGTTCGGTGTGTGGTTCAAAAAAAAAATCAATTTATCTCCAAACACCAACTCGGAGGAGAATATACAAAAGTTTATATCAGGAAGTAAATTTACAACGACTGGAATACCGGGGGAATTACATCTACCAGGGTATTCTTTCTGTGGCCAGCACAAACTTGGATAAAAGATTAGATGAGGCAGCAATCCTAAACCATGGAGTAAACCTATCAATAGGTTGATGAAGTGTGCATGAGGCACGATATTGATTATGGAATACCACAACTTTAGAAGAAAAGCATGAAGCCGATAGAGAAATGTTGTATAATTTGTCTCTGATACAAATCCAACCTTGAGAGAAAAAGTTGATCGGTTCCATCGTGAAGAAGATGATCAGTGCTAAATTGAAACTTGGACTTGGAAATTCAAAAAACTTATAGACTCTAATGATGTCATTAAGATTGAAGACAATTAGCTGATGAATTACATAAACCAATATTCACAAAGTTTCGTAGAAGGAAGGTTTATTCCAAGGAAGTTGATTATATCTGGTCCGCTGATTTGATTGAACTCAAATAATGATAAGGGGTACAAGTATGCTTTAACCGTTATTGATTTGAGGAGTAGATACGCATGGGTTGTACCATTAAAAAACAAAACAGGTAATACTCTTATGTTAGCCTTTCAACAGATATTTAATAAAAGTAAGAGAAACCTAAAAAATTGTGGACTGATGAGGGTAGAGAGTTTTATAACAAGACATTTATGAATTTTCTAAAAATAACAGCATTACATTATACAGTACCTTTAATGAGGGAAGGCGGTTGTTATGAACGTTTTAATCGTACCTTAAAAGAGAGACTGTAAAAAAATTCACACAACTCGGTTCACAACAATGGTTATCTTTTATTCAGGATATTGTGGATAAGTATAATAACACGATTCATACGTCAACAAATATGAAAACCATCAGAAAATTTACAAAATTAAATATATGAAAAAGAGATTAATGTCAGAAAACCTAAGTTCAAAGTTGGTGATATCGTAAGAATATACAGGTGGAAATCTCATTTGAAAAAGGTTTTTTCGTAAACGATGGACTAACGAACTTTTTAAAATTGTTTCTGTAATAGATACGGTTCCTTGGACTTATAAGATATATGATTTAGAAGGGGAAGAGATTTTAGGTTCATTTATTCACAGGAATTACAAAAGACAAAACTAAGCAGATAATACCCATGGGAGCAATGGGTTGGCGCTTCACTCCCTCCTACTATACACCGTTGTGGAAACTCGAGGTGTATAACAGTATATAATGTGGTGTGAAGGGGGACGTTCTTAGATCTGTGAACCCAAACATAGAATCCTCAACTGAATAGTCAAGGCTTAACTTTTGTTTGTGTGTGTGCAGTGGGGGACGTTCTTAGATCTGTGAACCCCAAACACAGAATCCTCAACTGAATAGTCAAGGCTTAACTTTTGTTTGTTTGTGTGTGTGCAGTGGGGACGTTCTTAGATCTGTGAACCCCAAACACAGAATCCTCAACTGAATAGTCAAGGCTTAACTTTGTTTGTTTGTGTGTGTGTGTGTATGTGTGTCCAACCCCCAACACAATGTCTTTTTCAAAATGAGATTTCCACCTATATATATTTTTTGGTTTTTTCTCTTCTTCCAATTCTGTCTTTTCAGGCTTTCAGGTTTGATTATGTAGAAAGGGGAGTAAGTCTGCACTTTCTTCCCAGAACTAACAATATATATTTTTTATGTTTTTTTTCTTCTTCCAATTCTGTCTTTTCAGGCTTTCAGGTTTGATGATGTAGAAAGGGGAGTCAGAACTTTCTTGATAGGTTTAGATCCCAAAGAGTGTAGCATTTCAAGTCTCCAAAATAAACCAACTTTCCAAGTCTCCAAGGTATAACCACATTCCTGTTGAGTTTCCAAGATACGTATCACATTGTAGTTTATCAAGCCAGAACCCACATTTCAAGTCTCCAAGGTATAACCACATTCCTGTTGAGTTTCCAAGATACGTATCACATTGTGAGTTATCAAGCCAGAACCCACATTTCAAGTCTCCAAAAATAAACCATCTATCCAAGACTCCAAGTAGAATCACAATTTTCCAGAAATATTGTGGGTTTCAGTGATAGATCTCACATAGTATAACTGTGGATCATCAAGGAAAACTCCATTTTTCCAATTTTGATGGGTTTCAGTATAGATCTCACATAGTATAACTGTGGATCATCAAGGAAATCTCCATTTTTCCAATTTTGATGGTTTCAGTGATAGATCTCACATAGTATAACTGTGGATCATCAAGGAAATCTCCATTTTTCCAATTTTGATGGGTTTCAGTGATAAATCTCACATAGATAACTGTGGATCATCAAGGAAATCTCCATTTTCCAATTTTGATGGGTTTCAGTGATAGATCTCACATAGTATAACTGTGGATCATCAAGGAAATCTCCATTTTTCCAATTTTGATGGTTTCAGTGATAGATCTCACATAGTATAACTGTGGATCATCAAGGAAAACTCCATTTTTCAAAATGTCTGAAATTTGTGAGTCTCCAAGGTAAAACTTGTATTCTGGCTCATCAAGGTATAACTTGTTCAGTGGGTATTGTCTTGATAACTCACAATGAGTACTATTGTGTAAAACTCTTTTTCAGGATTTTGCTGGTCTCCAAGGTAAAACTTGTATTCTGGCTCATCAAGGTATAACTTGTTCAGTGGGTATTGTCTTGATAACTCGCAATGAGTACTATTGTTGTAAAACTCTTTTTCAGGATTTTGCTGGTCTCCAAGGTAAAACTTGTATTCTGGCTCATCAAGGTATAACTTGTTCAGTGGGTATTGTCTTGATAACTCGCAATGAGTACTATTGTTGTAAAACTTCTTTTCAGGATTTTGCTGGTCTCCAAGGTATAACTCTTTGGTTGGGTCATCAAGGACGAACCTCGTTCTGTGGGTCTTGGTCGCTCATGAGGTCTTCAACCAAGCCAACAATTTCGCCCCAAGTTGTGGCAAAAGCAGTATTTTCATTTCGTATTTCAGATACAATTTCCTGTGAGAGAAAATAATAATGTATTAATTAAGTGATTTAATTATTAAATGAGTCTATGCTTAAATCAAACTGAAATAGGAAAATAAAATCTTACCTCAACAGATAAGAGTTTTGAATCCAATTGATCAAGTTGTAGGTTTAGTTCCATACAAGTAGTCAATCTCCAAGGAACCCCAAAGTCATCCCACTCAAGGTCTCGCTCGTTCTGTGGGTCTTGTCGCTCACAAGGTCTTCAACCAAGTCATCAATTTCGCCCAAAGTTGTGGCAAAATCGGTATTTTCAGATACAATTTCCTGTGAGAGAAAATAATAATGTATTAATTAAGTTATTTAATTATTAAATGAGTCGATGTTTAAAAGGAACTGAAAATAGGGAAATTAGATCTTACTCAACAGATAATAGGTTTGAATCCAATTCTTCAACTTGTAAGTTTAGTTCCATACAAGTCGTAGAGTTCCAGGCAAGCTCAGCACAGTAGTCCATTCTCAGTAAAAGTAAAAATATGTTTAAAATGGAGCCTGGGCCTGAGGCTTTTATAGAGAAAGACTGGTGGGCGTGGTTTCCTGTGGAAATTCCCTGGGCAAGCCCAGGCATGCCTTCGTTCGGAAAATTTTCAAAACATAACATTGTAGAATTTTCTAGTGATTTCTTTGTGAGTCAGAGATGAACTGGAAATGATGTAAGAGTAGGCGGGGCTAAGAAAAGTGGGCGGGGCTTAGGGAAAGTGGGCGTGGCTTATGAAAATACCTCACGAAAAGTGGGCGGGGCTTATGAAAAGTGGGCGAGGCTTAGCAAAAGTGGGCGTGGCTTATGGAAACACCTCAAGAAAGTGGGTGGGGCTTATGAAAAGTGGGCGGGGCTTAGGAAAAGTGGGCGGGCTTATGAAAAAGTGGGCGGGGCTTAGGAAAAGTGGGCGGGGTTTTGAAAAGTGGGCGAGGCTTTGAAAAAGTGGCGGGGCTTATGAAAAGTGGCGGGGCTTTGCAAAAAATAATCTGAGGCTCAGGAGGTGGTCAGATGAGATCATTAAGAGAAGTTTATCATTTCGTAATGGCACAAAAGGGGTATCTTGAAAAATATAAAGATTCAAATGTTTTGTTTTTAAATATTTTAGATGGGGATTATTGTGCAAAGAAAATTAAACTATAAAGGAATATGAGAATGAACAAATCTTTATAGGTTCAATGAGTGAGCTAAACAATATGCATTGGTTATTTGAAAATGAGTGTCCCTAGGTTAAAAGGGGAGACAAATAAATATACCTTGGATAAAAGGGGGTGTAATTTTAAGGGAAAAAAAAGTGAATCGCTGAAAATCCCCCATTCATTTACATGGGGAAAAGTGAGCCAGAATCAGTATATCCACCCTACTGATGTGGTATGGATTAAATACCCTCACAATCAACGGTTTCTGGGGGGCGGGGGGGGGCAAAATGTAGCGTTGGCGAAGGTATGCGCTCTACTGAGTGCTCGTTCTAGTTTCGATGTGTAAACATTAAAATTCTTAAATTAATATTGCTTTTGACTTGTTTTAATAGATAGGCTAGAGGGAGTGGGAAGGATATTAAGTTAGAGTTTCATCTTGAATATTGTTCTGCATTCCGAATTTTAAATATTTTGGCAGCAATTTTGGAATTATGCTAAGTAGATCAACTACAAAAACTACAAAAATTTTATCAATGAATTCCTTGGGATCAATAACCTATATTTAGTACAAAAATCAACTTCCCATGCCATTTAGTTGAGGAGATATCATCATTTGATGAAATGCCGTAAAAGTGGCCATTTGGGGGTCGGGGTGACTTTGGTTTACAATGAGCTCTATGGTCATCACACATAGCCCCATTGTATTAATATGAAAATTGAATTGCTCAGAGAACTTAATAATGAAACTTTTGGCCAAATTATTGCTCTACTTACAATATAAGTCATTCAGAGACCATCAAACTTTGAGCTACTTTCAAGTTGAAAGCTATTTTTGACTAAAATTATGTAAAATATGGTCATTTTCTCCGTGAACCAAGTTTTAAGAGAATAAATCATGCTAAAATGTGTTAAGCAATGCATAAGTAATTGAAGTAAATCAAATTAATAATTTATGGATGTTTACTAATGATTTATTCCATCGAAACCCAATATGGGCATTTTGGTTCAATTATGGTTTGCTGGTAGCCAACTGCGAATCCAAGATGGACCCTACAGAGAAAATGTACTTGATCTGGAGGTGTTACCCAAACTTTTTTGAAGGTCTTGGCATATAGAACAAAAAAAAATAGGGTGACGCTCTAAAAGAGTCACGTACACAAACACCCCCCAGAGCCTATACGAGTGGCTGGATGCCTTGTTGTGAGAAAGTTTTTTTCAAAATTTCTGCAAGATCTCGCCTCGTGGTAGAGAAAGATGACTGACCGTAATCAGGGCAGCTGTTGCAGTGGTTATCCAGCTACTGGATGGACAGACGTATCCAGGTTGCGGTTAATGGCCAAACATCCAAACCAACTCCTATTAATGCATCAGCACCTGAAGGATCAATTATTGAGCCCACCTTGTTTCTAGTCTACATGAACGATCTGTGTGACAAATGCAAGGTTATGTCTCTCGGTAGACGACTACCAAGTGAGCATCCTCCAGAGTTCTTCATGGGTGGCAAGCCCTCGCAAGCATGTACACCACGAGCTTGACATACATGGAGTCAGGTTCTCCCGAGTTGGGTTTCCAGTCTCACGTGAACTCCATCGCCGTTAGAGCCGGACAAAGAGTGAGTGCCCTTTGCGGTGTTGCTCCATACTTGGATCCGCTGGCCGAGCCCAAGTGTACAAAGCCCATGTCCGGAGCACAGTGGAATATGCTTCCCTCGTATGATGTCTGCAAGTGCCGTGTATCTTAAAAAGCTGAATGACGTGCAAAAGTTTTGATCGTATTTGGCCTTTGGCATCTACGATATCAACAACCAAGGAATTTTCACGTGTGTGGTTTTTACTTGAGACTGATAATCTTTTCTGAGGGAGGCTTCAACACCTGGTGGTTGACTGGTCTTGTTCGTTTCGTCTTCCTTAGGTGCAACTGAGCCCAGGACAGCTGCGATACTTTTGCCTGGCACAGCCAGTCTTGCCTGGCATGCGGATGGTGCACGGTCAGGTGCAGAAACGTGCGGCAAGCGAAATTCGGCGCAGGTAACTGTTTGCGAACGATTGGATTGCACATCCGTCATAAATATTGTGACTGCTGACAACGTGGTGGTGTTTGAATTTTTTGTCCCCTCGTTATTCTCCACCTTTTGCCAGCCATACCAGATCCAGCAGGCGATGCTGCCCACTGGAGAGGAGGAAACTTCCTGCAGGGCGACCCTTCGACCGACGCACAGCCAGTAGCCATTGATCAGGTGCAGCAGTGAGACCCGCTGGGACTATTGGCAAATGAAACAAACCAACGACCTTGGAGGTGCAGGATGATGGTGTGTGAAGTGTTGCCATTTTGGATGCCTTTGATCGGTCCCAAAGCATACGTTCAATGCCGCCATCTCCCGTAACTCATTCTTCCTTCGACTACCGACCAATTTCCCCAGTGTTGTCCACCCTGCCAAGCCATTGTTCTCCTCTGGTCGATAACATCATCATGTTAACCATGAAATGAAATGCCAGGCCCGTCTCTTGGCCTTTGCACTTTGCGAGGGTGGGAGGGGTTGGTTGAGAATTGAAGTGAATCAAGGGAAGGCAGAAGACACTTTGTAGATTGACTTGTGAGTGTTCGATTTTAGTTTTGTGGGTGGGGTGTTTGGCTGAGGGTTTGGGGATAGAGGAGCTGTTGCCGCCCTTTGTTGTGATTTGATTTCATGTATTTTTCGAAGTCTGTGTTTGGCGGATTAAAAGATTCGATGCAAAGTGAAAGGTTTAAATTTCCATTGTTCTCTCGTCGGACTCTTTTAAAGGGACCAATCGGTTGTTCAACGAAAAAAATTGATAATCCTGGTTTCCCCGGGCCATCAGGTGGAGGATTTATTTATTTTTATTTTGATCGGTTGGTGCCCGCGGTATGGGGAAAGATTAGACTTGTTCTTTTAATCGCCATTTTGAAAGTGCTACCAAAGAAACCCGCGTTACCGCGCAAAGGGTTCACCTGGGTACATTAAAAACACCTTCACCAACACGGAGAAATGTTGAATAAAAAGTGTCGACACCATCGCACGGAAAAAGGTCAAAGATTATTTCGTCCAATCTAACGGGGCCCCGTGTGCTCTTGCTCTCGTCTTCCGGCAGTTTTCAGAAAGACACGAAGTTCTGCTCGTCGTCTCTTCAAAGACTCGTACAAAGTTTGTGCGTACATACTTTGTGAACAGCTTTTTTCTTGCACAACCCCCCACCCCTCCACTCCGGCATGCTTCTTATGAACCCTCTTTTTGAAGGGTAAGAGAACTCAGCCCGAGAGGATGAAAAGCACCTCGGAGAGACCGTGTGGATGTGCATGCCTTGAACGTGTAAGGGCGAGGCACAGGTGTGTCACACAATAACAACAACAACAACAACAGCACACGTCCTGCAGGTAAGTTTGCCTTAATTTAACTTCCAGGAAGATTTATTTTATTGGGGGCGGGGGATTGGGAGTCAAGAGTGCGGGAACTGCTTCCACCCGGTGTAAGGCCATCTCCATTCGCAAACATGGCAGTTTAGCACCTTGTCCACTCCCTCCACGTACATGTAGTGTGTACATGGTCCCCTAAATCTCGCTGTTTCTCTTGGACAAACAAGTTTGTTCACTTTTACAACCCTGTTTGTATCTTGTCCTTTTTGATGTCGTTCGACGATGGATACGGTTTTGGCTTTTGTTTTTATATTTATTTTTTTCCCCCATGGTTGTAAAAATGTTTTTAATTATTTGTTTGAGTTTCCAAACCGCTTGTTTCCATAGCGCAGCTCGATTGTGTTGAAGTCTAACAATGGCGATTATTATTTTGATATTTTGACTTTTTAAATTCTTCTTTCTGCCGTACATCTCGGTCTTTGTTACGTAATGATCTTCCGACGACGGTTTGTTGAGCAAATCTCCACTCTTCAAAAATTATTGGATCCCTATCCGGATCTTCACCAAAATCGAATCAATTAGTCCTCGTCACACATTCAACATGTCCACAAGTTTCATCCGAATCCGTCCACAACTTGTTGAGATATCGGCACACAGGAAGACGGACATACAAACGGGGGTGAAACATGACCTCCGGTCCACCTTCGGTGGCGGAGGTAGTAAACAAAGTGTGAATAGAATAAAAATATATTTGTTGGACACGTAATGAAAATACTGCACATGCTCGGAAACCTTCACATTAAATGAATTCCATTAAAAAGTTAATGTTCAATATGTTTCGGGTCAGGTTGGTGGTGGTGGTGGTGGTGGTGGTGGTCAGATGATGAGGGATTTGAAGAGACACCAGTATTTCCTTCTTCCAGATTTCTTTCTAAAGAATGAATTGGTGGGTATCGAAGAACGTGGAGGTGCGTGGTCGATGTCGGTTAAAACACCCACGGCTATCAAAGGAGCGGTGACGACCTTGTGCTGAATTTCCTCCATGACCTCTAACACAGGGTGCGGGGGCTCCTGAAGATCATGTTCCTGACAGCGTGGAAATCCAAGTGCAGCACACATGATCATATCCACCGACACCACCAACTGGCCGACCTGCACACACAGACACACACTTTGCTATGAAGGACGATATCACCGCGACCAAGTCATGGCCATGTCTTGAGATTCATCCTCCTTGTGTTGTGGACACGTGTCCACGGGTTTTCAAACACAAACTTGTCATCATATTGAAGATATGATCCATAGTCGAATTTGTTGTACTTACTGGCAAATACCACTGTCGCTCACGAAGAGGAATACTGAGAGAGAGAGAGAGAGAGAGAGAGAGAGAGAGAGAGAGAGAGAGAGAGAGAGAGAGAGAGAGAGAGAGGAGGAGATTGAGGAGATGGAGGGGGAAAGAGAGGAGGGAGGTCCTGTTTGTTTACAGGAGGATGGGCGAGAGAAGGGAAGGCAGTGAGTGGTGAGCGGAAGGAAAGGCAGACGTGCGGTGGAGCATTTATTACGATTCATACGTCTCATCAAAATGCTCCCTGCATAGAATAATGAAGATGGAAACAAAATAATGTCTGAAATCCATTTTCTCCCGGTCATATTATAAATACCGCACGGAGACAAACACTGCCCGGACACGTCCGGAGATAAACGAAGTCCGGAAACAAACACCGCCCAGAATCAAGACTTGGAGCGCCAAACACACAAACAAACATACACATCAACACTTTGTTACTTATAGAAAGATTGTAAAGGAAGAAATACATAAAAGTATAATTTTCAGAAAAGTAAGAATTTCACAGGAGGGTTGGACATGGCACTGGGAGATGTTTACACGTAACGTTGTTTCTCAAGAGATCATGAATCGCTGTTGTAATGATCCCCTTTTACCGATCCCTAAACCCTGTCTATCCCTGACCTTACTGTACCTTGTCATTTACCTGCCACTTTAACATCCGACCAATTAGCTCACACTAACCCTGAAAGGTAAGACGTTTGTTTTTGTGTGTGTGTTTTACAGCTCCAAGTCCTGCTTCCTCTTTCTCCCATCCGTGAGGACGGGCTCTTTGCGAGTATCCATCATGGAAATGGTATTTTCCATTCTTAAATGCCTACCTTCATGCCAGCTAAATGTGCCGGTCCTTCGGGTTCAACACCTTGGATGTGCAAGGGTGAGATCCACGCACGACAAGACCCCAACCAATTTCATCTCCCAGCACCTGGCGGCACACGTACAGTAAGTACATGAGGGTTGTTACACTTTGGTATGAGACCACGATGAAAGCTCGGCTCATTGTGGTGCTTTGCAGGTGGGGCACTGCGTCAGTATCGATGTCGTTAAGCCTGCCATCCCATGTTTCGCATTCGATTTTGGGAGAACTACCCCCCACGCCCAGCCAACACCCACCCCTCCCCTCTATACATGTTGGCTGGGCGTGGGGGGTAGTTCTCCCAAAATCGAATGCGAAACATGGGATGGCAGGCTTAACGACATCGATACTGACGCAGTGCCCCACCTGCAAAGCACCACAATGAGCCGAGCTTTCATCGTGGTCTCATACCAAAGTGTAACAACCCTCATGTACTTACTGTACGTGTGCCGCCA
>JAXMNL010000500.1:26584-38913 GCA_035128595.1 Eptatretus atami
AAAAGAGAGAGATTTAGAAGATAATAATGGAACGGTTCTCATTGGGTTTGTATTTTAATCATCAGAACAAATATTATTTTGATAGTTTTGTCTTCCACCACCGTTGAAGTCATAAAATTCTTACAGAATGGTGTTTATCAAACATTTCAAGTCCAAGAATTAAATTCCAAGTGTTGTGGTCAATTATGTCTATATGTGTTTTCAACTCAACAAAATAAAATTTTTATGACATTATTTTTAATCTAATATAAATGACTTATGTTGGGAAAGATGGTTCTATCTTTGGTGTATCCAAGAACTGGATATTGATTTATCAAATTATTACACAAAGCACAGGCTGAACGACATAAATATAATATAACCAAAAATATTAATATGAAAAATGCTTATAAATTAAAAAATTATCCAAGCCGACTGACGCGAATGACTTGGTGAGATTAAGCGATTTATCACAATATATATCCTTAAATAAAACGGCTGTGATTCCAAAGATACAGAAGTGTTGATTTTATCTCCAGGTCATACAGAATTCACAGTTCGAATTAAAATAAATTTTTATAAAGAAAGGCGTATGATTTGTATGAAATAGAACAATGGGGGTATGATATGAATGATTTAGGGTATAATTGGTCATTTAAAATTAACCTCGAAGACCTGGAGCAATTAAATCAGTCTCGTAAGGAAGAATATTATCCACTTGGTATAGAGAATGATTTTGTGGAGCCACGATTAGTAAACAACAAATAAAAGATTTAATAAGGGTAAATATAATAATGGTTTGCCCTTGTTATCTCATGAAAACAGAAAAAACAGGATTATATTAATTAAGTAGGGAAATACAAAATGATTTAACTATGGGAAATGGGAGGTGTTTCGTGTCATAATATTATTCTAACATATATTTCTAATACATAAATGACGGCAAGAAGGCTTCAAGAAAATTATCATTTCTGTGTCCAAGCATACCTTCAAGAAAGGGTATTCGGTATTTTAATAAATATGTTCTACAACATAAGAATGATGTATTTCAATAAAAGATTGGCTTTATGCTGATGTTGATAAACCGACAACTTTGGAATTAACTAAAATGTTAAATAATGAAAAAAATTATAAAGTTAAGAAAACGAAAGGCTCTTTTAGAAATTCAAAAGAAATTTTATTGGTTTCCTGTTGTAAAAAAAATTATTTGGATACAGGAATAACAAGAAATCCTGATGAATATATGTATGATATTCTATGGGGTGTAAGCGATTCAAGTATAGTAAGGGACGAGGAAGGAGTTGAAGAGAGAGAAGAGGAGGAGGAGAGAGAAGAAGAAAGAGAAAGAGGAAAGGGAGGAAAGAGAGAAGAAAGAGAAGGGAGAGGGAGAAGAAAGAGAAGGAGAGAGGGAGAAGAGAGAGAAGAGAGAGAAGGAGAGAGGGAGAAGAGAGAGAAAGAGAGAGGGAGGAGAGAGAGAAAGAGAGAGAATGAATAAATATCAAAATATGGAAACCGGTGAGATTAAAAAAGATTGGTTGTATTACAGAAAATAACTCAACCCACCGAGGAGGAAAACAAAGAATTGACAAGTCTATTTGCAATACTTTCGACAAGACTATTGACATCGTTTTCAGGGAGAGGATATTCATTTTAATTAAAGTTTTTCATTTTTTTTTTCTTAAATAAATGGAGGAGAGAGTGAAGGCATTTCTGAGATTATTTATGTTTAAAAATTAAGATTCAAATGTGCATGTTGGAAACTAAAAAGGTTTTTGCACTCTGCAGAGATTTTCTCATAAAATAAATGAGTTATTGTCTCAAATGTAAAAAGAAAACTAATACTAAAAATATTTCATATATTAAAAGTAAAATAACAGGGTTATACAAAAAGGTATATGTTCGGTGTGTGGTTCAAAAAAAAAATCAATTTATCTCCAAACACCAACTCGGAGGAGAATATACAAAAGTTTATATCAGGAAGTAAATTTACAACGACTGGAATACCGGGGGAATTACATCTACCAGGGTATTCTTTCTGTGGCCAGCACAAACTTGGATAAAAGATTAGATGAGGCAACAATCCTAAACCATGGAGTAAACCTATCAATAGGTTGATGAAGTGTGCATGAGGCACGATATTGATTATGGAATACCACAACTTTAGAAGAAAAGCATGAAGCCGATAGAGAAATGTTGTATAATTTGTCTCTGATACAAATCCAACCTTGAGAGAAAAGTTGATCGGTTCATCGTGAAGAAGATGATCAGTGCTAAATTGAAACTTGGACTTGGAAATTCAAAAAACTTATAGACTCTAAATGATGTCATTAAGATTGAAGACAATTAGCTGATGAATTACATAAACCAATATTCACAAAGTTTCGTAGAAGGAAGGTTTATTCCAAGGAAGTTGATTATATCTGGTCCGCTGATTTGATTGAACTCAATAATGATAAGGGGTACAAGTATGCTTAACCGTTATTGATTGAGGAGTAGATACGCATGGGTTGTACCATTAAAAAACAAAACAGGTAATACTCTTATGTTAGCCTTTCAACAGATATTTAATAAAAGTAAGAGAAACCTAAAAAATTGTGGACTGATGAGGGTAGAGAGTTTTATAACAAGACATTTATGAATTTTCTAAAAATAACAGCATTACATTATACAGTACCTTTAATGAAGGAAGGCGGTTGTTATTGAACGTTTTAATCGTTACCTTAAAAGAGAGACTGTAAAAAAATTCACACAACTCGGTTCACAACAATGGTTATCTTTTATTCAGGATATTGTGGATAAGTATAATAACACGATTCATACGTCAACAAATATGAAACCATCAGAAAATTTACAAAATTAAAATATGAAAAAGAGATTAATGTCAGAAACACCTAAGTTCAAAGTTGGTGATATCGTAAGAATATACAGGTGGAAATCTCATTTGAAAAAGGTTTTTTCGTAAACGATGGACTAACGAACTTTTTAAAATTGTTTCTGTAATAGATACGGTTCCTTGGACTTATAAGATATATGATTTAGAAGGGGAAGAGATTTTAGGTTCATTTATTCACAGGAATTACAAAAGACAAAACTAAGCAGATAATACCCATGGGAGCAATGGGTTGGCGCTTCACTCCCTCCTACTATACACCGTTGTGGAAACTCGAGGTGTATAACAGTATATAATGTGGTGTGAAGGGGGACGTTCTTAGATCTGTGAACCCAAACATAGAATCCTCAACTGAATAGTCAAGGCTTAACTTTTGTTTGTGTGTGTGCAGTGGGGGACGTTCTTAGATCTGTGAACCCCAAACACAGAATCCTCAACTGAATAGTCAAGGCTTAACTTTTGTTTGTTTGTGTGTGTGCAGTGGGGACGTTCTTAGATCTGTGAACCCCAAACACAGAATCCTCAACTGAATAGTCAAGGCTTAACTTTGTTTGTTTGTGTGTGTGTGTGTATGTGTGTCCAACCCCCAACACAATGTCTTTTTCAAAATGAGATTTCCACCTATATATATTTTTTGGTTTTTTCTCTTCTTCCAATTCTGTCTTTTCAGGCTTTCAGGTTTGATTATGTAGAAAGGGGAGTAAGTCTGCACTTTCTTCCCAGAACTAACAATATATATTTTTTATGTTTTTTTTCTTCTTCCAATTCTGTCTTTTCAGGCTTTCAGGTTTGATGATGTAGAAAGGGGAGTCAGAACTTTCTTGATAGGTTTAGATCCCAAAGAGTGTAGCATTTCAAGTCTCCAAAATAAACCAACTTTCCAAGTCTCCAAGGTATAACCACATTCCTGTTGAGTTTCCAAGATACGTATCACATTGTAGTTTATCAAGCCAGAACCCACATTTCAAGTCTCCAAGGTATAACCACATTCCTGTTGAGTTTCCAAGATACGTATCACATTGTGAGTTATCAAGCCAGAACCCACATTTCAAGTCTCCAAAAATAAACCATCTATCCAAGACTCCAAGTAGAATCACAATTTTCCAGAAATATTGTGGGTTTCAGTGATAGATCTCACATAGTATAACTGTGGATCATCAAGGAAAACTCCATTTTTCCAATTTTGATGGGTTTCAGTATAGATCTCACATAGTATAACTGTGGATCATCAAGGAAATCTCCATTTTTCCAATTTTGATGGTTTCAGTGATAGATCTCACATAGTATAACTGTGGATCATCAAGGAAATCTCCATTTTTCCAATTTTGATGGGTTTCAGTGATAAATCTCACATAGATAACTGTGGATCATCAAGGAAATCTCCATTTTCCAATTTTGATGGGTTTCAGTGATAGATCTCACATAGTATAACTGTGGATCATCAAGGAAATCTCCATTTTTCCAATTTTGATGGTTTCAGTGATAGATCTCACATAGTATAACTGTGGATCATCAAGGAAAACTCCATTTTTCAAAATGTCTGAAATTTGTGAGTCTCCAAGGTAAAACTTGTATTCTGGTCATCAAGGTATAACTTGTTCAGTGGGTATTGTCTTGATAACTCACAATGAGTACTATTGTGTAAAACTCTTTTTCAGGATTTTGCTGGTCTCCAAGGTAAAACTTGTATTCTGGCTCATCAAGGTATAACTTGTTCAGTGGGTATTGTCTTGATAACTCGCAATGAGTACTATTGTTGTAAAACTCTTTTTCAGGATTTTGCTGGTCTCCAAGGTAAAACTTGTATTCTGGCTCATCAAGGTATAACTTGTTCAGTGGGTATTGTCTTGATAACTCGCAATGAGTACTATTGTTGTAAAACTTCTTTTCAGGATTTTGCTGGTCTCCAAGGTATAACTCTTTGGTTGGGTCATCAAGGACGAACCTCGTTCTGTGGGTCTTGGTCGCTCATGAGGTCTTCAACCAAGCCAACAATTTCGCCCCAAGTTGTGGCAAAAGCAGTATTTTCATTTCGTATTTCAGATACAATTTCCTGTGAGAGAAAATAATAATGTATTAATTAAGTGATTTAATTATTAAATGAGTCTATGCTTAAATCAAACTGAAATAGGAAAATAAAATCTTACCTCAACAGATAAGAGTTTTGAATCCAATTGATCAAGTTGTAGGTTTAGTTCCATACAAGTAGTCAATCTCCAAGGAACCCCAAAGTCATCCCACTCAAGGTCTCGCTCGTTCTGTGGGTCTTGGTCGCTCACAAGGTCTTCAACCAAGTCATCAATTTCGCCCAAAGTTGTGGCAAAATCGGTATTTCAGATACAATTTCCTGTGAGAGAAATAATAATGTATTAATTAAGTTATTTAATTATTAAATGAGTCGATGTTTAAAAGGAACTGAAAATAGGGAAATTAGATCTTACTCAACAGATAATAGGTTTGAATCCAATTCTTCAACTTGTAAGTTTAGTTCCATACAAGTCGTAGAGTTCCAGGCAAGCTCAGCACAGTAGTCCATTCTCAGTAAAAGTAAAAATATGTTTAAAATGGAGCCTGGGCCTGAGGCTTTTATAGAGAAAGACTGGTGGGCGTGGTTTCCTGTGGAAATTCCCTGGGCAAGCCCAGGCATGCCTTCGTTCGGAAAATTTTCAAAACATAACATTGTAGAATTTTCTAGTGATTTCTTTGTGAGTCAGAGATGAACTGGAAATGATGTAAGAGTAGGCGGGGCTAAGAAAAGTGGGCGGGGCTTAGGGAAAGTGGGCGTGGCTTATGAAAATACCTCACGAAAAGTGGGCGGGGCTTATGAAAAGTGGGCGAGGCTTAGCAAAAGTGGGCGTGGCTTATGGAAACACCTCAAGAAAGTGGGTGGGGCTTATGAAAAGTGGGCGGGGCTTAGGAAAAGTGGGCGGGCTTATGAAAAAGTGGGCGGGGCTTAGGAAAAGTGGGCGGGGTTTTGAAAAGTGGGCGAGGCTTTGAAAAAGTGGCGGGGCTTATGAAAAGTGGCGGGGCTTTGCAAAAAATAATCTGAGGCTCAGGAGGTGGTCAGATGAGATCATTAAGAGAAGTTTATCATTTCGTAATGGCACAAAAGGGGTATCTTGAAAAATATAAAGATTCAAATGTTTTGTTTTTAAATATTTTAGATGGGGATTATTGTGCAAAGAAAATTAAACTATAAAGGAATATGAGAATGAACAAATCTTTATAGGTTCAATGAGTGAGCTAAACAATATGCATTGGTTATTTGAAAATGAGTGTCCCTAGGTTAAAAGGGGAGACAAATAAATATACCTTGGATAAAAGGGGGTGTAATTTTAAGGGAAAAAAAAGTGAATCGCTGAAAATCCCCCATTCATTTACATGGGGAAAAGTGAGCCAGAATCAGTATATCCACCCTACTGATGTGGTATGGATTAAATACCCTCACAATCAACGGTTTCTGGGGGGCGGGGGGGGGCAAAATGTAGCGTTGGCGAAGGTATGCGCTCTACTGAGTGCTCGTTCTAGTTTCGATGTGTAAACATTAAAATTCTTAAATTAATATTGCTTTTGACTTGTTTTAATAGATAGGCTAGAGGGAGTGGGAAGGATATTAAGTTAGAGTTTCATCTTGAATATTGTTCTGCATTCCGAATTTTAAATATTTTGGCAGCAATTTTGGAATTATGCTAAGTAGATCAACTACAAAAACTACAAAAATTTTATCAATGAATTCCTTGGGATCAATAACCTATATTTAGTACAAAAATCAACTTCCCATGCCATTTAGTTGAGGAGATATCATCATTTGATGAAATGCCGTAAAAGTGGCCATTTGGGGGTCGGGGTGACTTTGGTTTACAATGAGCTCTATGGTCATCACACATAGCCCCATTGTATTAATATGAAAATTGAATTGCTCAGAGAACTTAATAATGAAACTTTTGGCCAAATTATTGCTCTACTTACAATATAAGTCATTCAGAGACCATCAAACTTTGAGCTACTTTCAAGTTGAAAGCTATTTTTGACTAAAATTATGTAAAATATGGTCATTTTCTCCGTGAACCAAGTTTTAAGAGAATAAATCATGCTAAAATGTGTTAAGCAATGCATAAGTAATTGAAGTAAATCAAATTAATAATTTATGGATGTTTACTAATGATTTATTCCATCGAAACCCAATATGGGCATTTTGGTTCAATTATGGTTTGCTGGTAGCCAACTGCGAATCCAAGATGGACCCTACAGAGAAAATGTACTTGATCTGGAGGTGTTACCCAAACTTTTTTGAAGGTCTTGGCATATAGAACAAAAAAAAATAGGGTGACGCTCTAAAAGAGTCACGTACACAAACACCCCCCAGAGCCTATACGAGTGGCTGGATGCCTTGTTGTGAGAAAGTTTTTTTCAAAATTTCTGCAAGATCTCGCCTCGTGGTAGAGAAAGATGACTGACCGTAATCAGGGCAGCTGTTGCAGTGGTTATCCAGCTACTGGATGGACAGACGTATCCAGGTTGCGGTTAATGGCCAAACATCCAAACCAACTCCTATTAATGCATCAGCACCTGAAGGATCAATTATTGAGCCCACCTTGTTTCTAGTCTACATGAACGATCTGTGTGACAAATGCAAGGTTATGTCTCTCGGTAGACGACTACCAAGTGAGCATCCTCCAGAGTTCTTCATGGGTGGCAAGCCCTCGCAAGCATGTACACCACGAGCTTGACATACATGGAGTCAGGTTCTCCCGGAGTTGGGTTTCCAGTCTCACGTGAACTCCATCGCCGTTAGAGCCGGACAAAGAGTGAGTGCCCTTTGCGGTGTTGCTCCATACTTGGATCCGCTGGCCGAGCCCAAGTGTACAAAGCCCATGTCCGGAGCACAGTGGAATATGCTTCCCTCGTATGGATGTCTGCAAGTGCCGTGTATCTTAAAAAGCTGAATGACGTGCAAAAGTTTTGATCGTATTTGGCCTTTGGCATCTACGATATCAACAACCAAGGAATTTTCACGTGTGTGGTTTTTACTTGAGACTGATAATCTTTTCTGAGGGAGGCTTCAACACCTGGTGGTTGACTGGTCTTGTTCGTTTCGTCTTCCTTAGGTGCAACTGAGCCCAGGACAGCTGCGATACTTTTGCCTGGCACAGCCAGTCTTGCCTGGCATGCGGATGGTGCACGGTCAGGTGCAGAAACGTGCGGCAAGCGAAATTCGGCGCAGGTAACTGTTTGCGAACGATTGGATTGCACATCCGTCATAAATATTGTGACTGCTGACAACGTGGTGGTGTTTGAATTTTTTGTCCCCTCGTTATTCTCCACCTTTTGCCAGCCATACCAGATCCAGCAGGCGATGCTGCCCACTGGAGAGGAGGAAACTTCCTGCAGGGCGACCCTTCGACCGACGCACAGCCAGTAGCCATTGATCAGGTGCAGCAGTGAGACCCGCTGGGACTATTGGCAAATGAAACAAACCAACGACCTTGGAGGTGCAGGATGATGGTGTGTGAAGTGTTGCCATTTTGGATGCCTTTGATCGGTCCCAAAGCATACGTTCAATGCCGCCATCTCCCGTAACTCATTCTTCCTTCGACTACCGACCAATTTCCCCAGTGTTGTCCACCCTGCCAAGCCATTGTTCTCCTCTGGTCGATAACATCATCATGTTAACCATGAAATGAAATGCCAGGCCCGTCTCTTGGCCTTTGCACTTGCGAGGGTGGGAGGGGTTGGTTGAGAATTGAAGTGAATCAAGGGAAGGCAGAAGACACTTTGTAGATTGACTTGTGAGTGTTCGATTTTAGTTTTGTGGGTGGGGTGTTTGGCTGAGGGTTTGGGGATAGAGGAGCTGTTGCCGCCCTTTGTTGTGATTTGATTTCATGTATTTTTCGAAGTCTGTGTTTGGCGGATTAAAAGATTCGATGCAAAGTGAAAGGTTTAAATTTCCATTGTTCTCTCGTCGGACTCTTTTAAAGGGACCAATCGGTTGTTCAACGAAAAAAATTGATAATCCTGGTTTCCCCGGGCCATCAGGTGGAGGATTTATTTATTTTTATTTTGATCGGTTGGTGCCCGCGGTATGGGGAAAGATTAGACTTGTTCTTTTAATCGCCATTTTGAAAGTGCTACCAAAGAAACCCGCGTTACCGCGCAAAGGGTTCACCTGGGTACATTAAAAACACCTTCACCAACACGGAGAAATGTTGAATAAAAAGTGTCGACACCATCGCACGGAAAAAGGTCAAAGATTATTTCGTCCAATCTAACGGGGCCCCGTGTGCTCTTGCTCTCGTCTTCCGGCAGTTTTCAGAAAGACACGAAGTTCTGCTCGTCGTCTCTTCAAAGACTCGTACAAAGTTTGTGCGTACATACTTTGTGAACACTGTTTTTCTTGCACAACCCCCCACCCCTCCACTCCGGCATGCTTCTTATGAACCCTCTTTTTGAAGGGTAAGAGAACTCAGCCCGAGAGGATGAAAAGCACCTCGGAGAGACCGTGTGGATGTGCATGCCTTGAACGTGTAAGGGCGAGGCACAGGTGTGTCACACAATAACAACAACAACAACAACAGCACACGTCCTGCAGGTAAGTTTGCCTTAATTTAACTTCCAGGAAGATTTATTTTATTGGGGGCGGGGGATTGGGAGTCAAGAGTGCGGGAACTGCTTCCACCCGGTGTAAGGCCATCTCCATTCGCAAACATGGCAGTTTAGCACCTTGTCCACTCCCTCCACGTACATGTAGTGTGTACATGGTCCCCTAAATCTCGCTGTTTCTCTTGGACAAACAAGTTTGTTCACTTTTACAACCCTGTTTGTATCTTGTCCTTTTTGATGTCGTTCGACGATGGATACGGTTTTGGCTTTTGTTTTTATATTTATTTTTTTCCCCCATGGTTGTAAAAATGTTTTTAATTATTTGTTTGAGTTTCCAAACCGCTTGTTTCCATAGCGCAGCTCGATTGTGTTGAAGTCTAACAATGGCGATTATTATTTTGATATTTTGACTTTTTAAATTCTTCTTTCTGCCGTACATCTCGGTCTTTGTTACGTAATGATCTTCCGACGACGGTTTGTTGAGCAAATCTCCACTCTTCAAAAATTATTGGATCCCTATCCGGATCTTCACCAAAATCGAATCAATTAGTCCTCGTCACACATTCAACATGTCCACAAGTTTCATCCGAATCCGTCCACAACTTGTTGAGATATCGGCACACAGGAAGACGGACATACAAACGGGGGTGAAACATGACCTCCGGTCCACCTTCGGTGGCGGAGGTAGTAAACAAAGTGTGAATAGAATAAAAATATATTTGTTGGACACGTAATGAAAATACTGCACATGCTCGGAAACCTTCACATTAAATGAATTCCATTAAAAAGTTAATGTTCAATATGTTTCGGGTCAGGTTGGTGGTGGTGGTGGTGGTGGTGGTGGTCAGATGATGAGGGATTTGAAGAGACACCAGTATTTCCTTCTTCCAGATTTCTTTCTAAAGAATGAATTGGTGGGTATCGAAGAACGTGGAGGTGCGTGGTCGATGTCGGTTAAAACACCCACGGCTATCAAAGGAGCGGTGACGACCTTGTGCTGAATTTCCTCCATGACCTCTAACACAGGGTGCGGGGGCTCCTGAAGATCATGTTCCTGACAGCGTGGAAATCCAAGTGCAGCACACATGATCATATCCACCGACACCACCAACTGGCCGACCTGCACACACAGACACACACTTTGCTATGAAGGACGATATCACCGCGACCAAGTCATGGCCATGTCTTGAGATTCATCCTCCTTGTGTTGTGGACACGTGTCCACGGGTTTTCAAACACAAACTTGTCATCATATTGAAGATATGATCCATAGTCGAATTTGTTGTACTTACTGGCAAATACCACTGTCGCTCACGAAGAGGAATACTGAGAGAGAGAGAGAGAGAGAGAGAGAGAGAGAGAGAGAGAGAGAGAGAGAGAGAGAGAGAGAGAGAGAGGAGGAGATTGAGGAGATGGAGGGGGAAAGAGAGGAGGGAGGTCCTGTTTGTTTACAGGAGGATGGGCGAGAGAAGGGAAGGCAGTGAGTGGTGAGCGGAAGGAAAGGCAGACGTGCGGTGGAGCATTTATTACGATTCATACGTCTCATCAAAATGCTCCCTGCATAGAATAATGAAGATGGAAACAAAATAATGTCTGAAATCCATTTTCTCCCGGTCATATTATAAATACCGCACGGAGACAAACACTGCCCGGACACGTCCGGAGATAAACGAAGTCCGGAAACAAACACCGCCCAGAATCAAGACTTGGAGCGCCAAACACACAAACAAACATACACATCAACACTTTGTTACTTATAGAAAGATTGTAAAGGAAGAAATACATAAAAGTATAATTTTCAGAAAAGTAAGAATTTCACAGGAGGGTTGGACATGGCACTGGGAGATGTTTACACGTAACGTTGTTTCTCAAGAGATCATGAATCGCTGTTGTAATGATCCCCTTTTACCGATCCCTAAACCCTGTCTATCCCTGACCTTACTGTACCTTGTCATTTACCTGCCACTTTAACATCCGACCAATTAGCTCACACTAACCCTGAAAGGTAAGACGTTTGTTTTTGTGTGTGTGTTTTACAGCTCCAAGTCCTGCTTCCTCTTTCTCCCATCCGTGAGGACGGGCTCTTTGCGAGTATCCATCATGGAAATGGTATTTTCCATTCTTAAATGCCTACCTTCATGCCAGCTAAATGTGCCGGTCCTTCGGGTTCAACACCTTGGATGTGCAAGGGTGAGATCCACGCACGACAAGACCCCAACCAATTTCATCTCCCAGCACCTGGCGCCACATCCAAGGTGTTGAACCCGAAGGACCGGCACATTTAGCTGGCATGAAGGTAGGCATTTAAGAATGGAAAATACCATTTCCATGATGGATACTCGCAAAGAGCCCGTCCTCACGGATGGGAGAAAGAGGAAGCAGGACTTGGAGCTGGGGTAAAACACACACACAAAAACAAACGTCTTACCTTTCAGGGTTAGTGTGAGCTAATTGGTCGGATGTTAAAGTGGCAGGTAAATGAAAGGTACAGTAAGGTCAGGGATAGACGGTTTAGGGACGGTAAAAGGGGATCATTACAACAGCGAGTTCATGATCTCTTGAGAAACACGTTACGTGTAAACATCTGCCCAGTGCCATGTCCAACCCTCCTGTGAAATTCTTACTTTTCTGAAAATTATACTTTTATGTATTTCTTCCTTTACAATCTTTCTATAAGTAACAAAGTGTTGATGTGTATGTTTGTTTGTGTGTTTGGCGCTCCAAGTCTTGATTCTGGGCGGTGTTTGTTTCCGGACTTCGTTTATCTCCGGACGTGTCCGGGCAGTGTTTGTCTCCGTGCGGTATTTATAATATGACCGGGAGAAAATGGATTTCAGACATTATTTTGTTTCCATCTTCA